>SNQJ01S0070912.1:46745-57118 GCA_010110895.2 Picea sitchensis
TATTCACATTAGAAATGGAATTCAACCATTAATCATATTGTCGAGAATGAAACTATCATTCATTGTACATGCATTATAAACACACCAATCTTTTCATAATGCAATCAAACTTTACCAATAAATAAAACCAATGTGCCAATAATCATGGTCACATCTACACAATGCATCATTGCATTGACTCTGGAATACCATATGTTCATGTTGTTAGCACATAGAATTGTAGGGGTAAAAAAGAACCACTTTGGTTTTGTTTTTAAGTCACACCTTTGATCCTTACATCATTACCGTGACATGACACCTCTCAGTTGTATAAAAGGTTCTTTTTCTCATCATCCATCTGTTTAAATGTCAAGTTAAAGAGAGTTGTATGTGATGCCAACTCACTAGGAGAGTTCACATTGTACTCAAGTGCTCCATTCATTCATTGCCATCATTACCTTTTTGTCATGCTAAGGGATTTCGTTTTTTTCAGAGCCTGTTTTTAACAAATTTTCAAGGATCAAGTCTGTGGACATCCTAACAGTCTCCTCGGAGCATGCAAATCTTGCTTGAATCAGGCACTGCAAACTGGTAGACAGGCGTTGCAAACTTCGTTGTGAACTCATTTCTTGTAGTAGATTCTTCTAAAGATTTGATCATAACTTTTGAATGGCGATGTGGTTTTTTCTAAAAATTTTTGTGGAGGAGCATGATATTTACATTGACCCGTTGACCAAAATTCAGCCCAACCTAGTTTGGAATTTGAGAGATAAAATCAAAACACCAGTGCAATGCGAACTTCACTGCGAACTGGTTGAAGGAGAGAGTTGGAGGTTGGACAACTTGTAGACACCTCTGTGCTAATTCAAAGACATCAACATCAAGCCTAGATCGACTTAGTAATCCATGAGAGTGTTCATCATGTTTGAGGGTTGAAAAAGGGGTTTTGGTTGGTTTTCATATTGGCACTGCGAACTGTGTTGCAAACCCTCTGTTCCAGGCCTACTAAAGTTTCTATATTTCACATCCTCAAAATTCAGCCTCCAAAATAAAAAAATTTACCCTTATTTATCTTGAGTCATGTGTCCCATCTTTAAATTGAAACATATTTTAAAGTTTCATATGGTTTTCATGCTTATGACCAAATTTTATGATGGTTCAAAATCTGTTTTAATAGAGTTCTTATCAGTCTTCCTTTCATGACAATTCTCAGTTGTTTCTCTTATCCCTCCATGTTGAAGAGTTCCCTATCTCATTTATAAATGTGTAGAAGAGTAGGGTGTATCAGCTCTGGATACAGTCAACCTCTTTAAAGGTGTTTCATGCATTTTACACATTTTGGTGATTGTTATGATTTGTAAGCCATGATTATTAGTTTGGGTGCTTTCCTCTAGTCAAGATCATCAAGATTATGAATTTTACAACATTCTTGGGAAACCTGATAGATTTTTGAAATGATAAAACATTGGAAAAAGTGAAACGGGCTGCTACAAGAGAGTTCGCAGCGTCGACACTGCGAACTGGTATTTTTGACAGTTTGTAAACAATTAACACACAATAGAGGAATGTGTTTCTTCTAAATTTTGATTTCCAATTCGGGTTCCTCTGAAATTTGGTGTGGAGGTAAAGCATGGTGTTTTGGACTCGTTGACAAAAATTCATCCTGACCCAGTTCGTATTTTTGGAGAAAAGATAAAAACATCACCTAAAGGAAAGTTCGCAGCACATGTTGTCACAGGTGCTGCAAACTCTAACAGTTTGACAAATTCAAGCTCTAGGAAGGATGCCAGTTGTGAAGGAAGGTTTGAACGATCTCCTAGGAGTTTTTTGGACATGAGGGACATGTTTTCCATCTCCAAATCAATCAGGATGACATGTTTCAAGAGGCATTTATCACAATAGGCAAGATTATGGAAAATAGAATTTTGTTAAGCTTTTGTTGGAATATTTTGTAATAAGACTCCTAAATGAAGGAGTATCCTATGTATTTCCTTGGTTTCGACCTCCTTAGGGTAGATAGAGATCATTGACTATAAATGAAAGGGATTTTGAGAAGGAAAGGGTTGGATTCATGATCCAAGAGAGGAGAGAACTAGAGGAGCAATTTAGTTGCTCAATTGTAAGCCCGAGGGCCTATTGTAATTAACATTTCTGCCATTAGATATTCATGAGAGTTGTTTATCAGACTTTGTGTTATTTATTATCATTTTATCTTGTCATCTTGCTTGAATGGAATTGCAGGCATTGAAGATCAATGGTTGTTCATGAGGCAGGAGATTCATGAGCTGCAAATGATTTGTAGTAATTGCCTCCTTTCATGATCTATGTTCTAGTAATCTTTTACGTCATTTTTGCATAGAGGATCTTTGCTTGATGATATTCTTATTTTTTTATTATCTTTCTTATACCTCCATTCATCAATTATATCCATTTTGGTCTGGTATGAGCTTGAGTGCCTTTGATTTGTAGGATGTGTTGACTCCATGCCCAATGGAATGCTTCTACTGACAATTTGTTTCCCTCTCCCTTTCTTTCCCAATATTGTTGATCCACCTACTCAAACCATTCAATCCATTTATATTCTAATGGATATTGGGCTTACACTTATAGTAGTCTAAGTGTGACTCTCAGTGCTAACACGTGTCATGTATTCCACCATGCAATTTGGAAGGTATGGCCCACGCCTCAACACATCCTCCAAACTCTTCCCCAATTACTTCCTTGATTATTTGGATACCTTCCTCTTCAACTCATACACAACACTAGGAATATAATTCTCTTAGTGTTCTCTAATGTCAGCAAAGAGGTTGCACCCCAAACATCAATTATATAGGGAAATATCATTACACACTTGTATGGCATTATAGCTCTTCCATATAGAACCACATCATGGTCTTACACATGGCTATTTCTAATGACATTCATTGCTACCACAGGAGTATGTCCACTGCCTTGACTTGGTTATTATCTCATAATCAACATAGCGCAATATGCAATTAAAATTTCTCATAAATGCATTCAAGCAACAAATAATATTTTTATACTCAAGGGCTCTTGCCTATACATCAATTCAAATAGTGAGAACTTAACTGAGGGAATTCTTACCTCAATTCCCTTCCGCATTTATTCATCATAAGCAACCTCAAATGCATACATGTATGGATGTTATTACATTACTTGATGCTACCTGATCAACTGGTACTTGTAGAAGCTCACAAGCTCCCTTCCCAACCTCTTGATCAACAATCCCATCATCCTCATTTGTCTTCATATGGATCGCTACCATAAGAAATAGTATCATTGTCCTCGTTAGCCATGCTATAATTATTTTTCCTCGACACACAATCCATCATTAGTTTAATCAAATATCATAGCATCATTATTTCATATATATATATATATATATATATATTAGAAGACCACTCTCAGTCCACAAACATCCCACAAGCATGTTCAAGCATGCCCACATGCACCAATGCACATCAATATGCATTAATCATTTAATCTTCCATGCCTATTTCATGCACATGCATTCTATCTTTATTGTATGCATCACACATCAATTCTATCATGCACTTTAGTGCAGATTTATTTCAACTTTATTTATTTAATTTTGTTGTTGTTGTTGCAGATGGTTGTCCTTGAATTCTTGTAGAACCTTGCTGCCCCATGCACTGCCATTCTGCTCAATTGTGCACCATCGACCCCTATTCTAAACCTTCCATCCAAACCCCACTTGGCCATTATGCATTTCCAGCCACTAGATCCACTAGTTATTACATCTCACAATTGCTTCCTTTATGCATAGAATCCCGTCCCAACATCTCTTGGCTAGAATTCTCAATATTTAGTGTTGTAACATGATCTACTCCAGCTAAATATTAAGACTCCCCATTCCTTGACCCAACTGGTCTTGAAATACCATTATCATTGATTGACATTTCAACATTTTGAAATATTATTTTATGCCATCTTTCTATCATCCTTTGTCATCCATGGTTTTGCTAAATTTTAAATTCTTTTCTTCACTTCATTGGGTGATTCATTGTGAAGCACTACTTAGCCATTGTGAAGCACTACTTGACCACTATGAAGCACTATTTAATAAGCTCAACCACCTTTTTCCCAGTATTAGGTTGTTTCACTTCAAGTGTGCCTCCATACTTATGCATTGGCACTATCATGAGTTTCAATACTCTTCCTTACCCCACAATCACCTCTGGCACTTACTTCTATCTCCTGGGAAAGTTCCTCCAAATTTTGACATTATTTGAAAAAATCCTTACATCAAGTAGTTACATGGTTCATGGAATCCAATTCCACTTTTTCCTGCACCTTATGGAGAAACTTGATACTCCCGTGGATATCTTAGACATTCTATCATGCTTTCCTTTGGATTACCTTTCCTATGACCATACTCATGCTTCAATATGTTTTATGAGCCAAACATTATGGCTTCTTGAAATTCCCATTCTGCTAAATGAAGTCGTTCAAGTCCACCAAAAAACTTCCTTCTAATTCCTTGAGAATTCTTTGGCTCAAAACTAAATTCTGAATGGATATCTAGATTCTCCTATCCAATAGCTTCCCAATGACCACTTTCTTACTCAAAACTAAGCAATGAGAACAAATGTATTGACAATTGAATATTGGCAATTTACCCCTTTTGTACACCTTTCTCCCTGGTGTAAATAATCTCAAACACCAATTTTTTCCACTTACAGAGGTAAACCTATTGGACACTAATTTTTTTTTTCTATGTGACATATAATTCCGTTAACACTGAATCCATAGAAATTCTCATATTTTCAAATTGATGCTTCAATCAAAATCTACAACAATATGGAAATGACAACTTTGTCCCTTTGCACTTTCTCCTGGCTTAGCAATTTTATCCTTCTTCATGCATCCCTACACCACCTCCTTTGGGATTTTGATAGAATATCAATTGAGTAAGTCCAATACTACTTTTTGAATGATTTGTCACAATTCTGCCCTTAACCAAGTTTCAGAATGATAGTTACATCTTGCAGAAGGTTTTTTTGTTTTACATTTTTAGCCCTGCATGCTACATGTGTCTTCTTTCTCTTCCTGTACAGTTTTACATACCTAGATTCCAAATATGGCTCCATGGAAGTCTTATATGGTTCATAATATTTCCATAGACTTCTTCTATGCTCCAAACAAACTTTTAAACAAGGATTTATGCCCCCTGGAAGTAAACTGGTGCCAAAATTTTACCTTTATTGTTTCAGTTGTAACTTTCTTATATGAATTTCATTTTGCGAACCAAATAGCTCATTGGAAATATCTCCTTGAGCTCTTTTATTTAAGATGTAAACACTTTATGTGGTTCTTATGAAACTTACAACCTCGAAAATTAGAACTCCTAAATATGTTGTTTAGGGCCTCAAAACAACTCTGCAAGTTGAAGACCTTCAAAATATGGAAAAAAAAATCATATAAAATTGATTGTTTTATTTTTATTACCTCCATTTAATCTGCACCTTCGATCTTAAAATCAAGTGAGATTTCAGTCATTGATCTAAACTCCATCGACGATCGATGATTGACACTTTCCTTTGGACACACACAACTCCTTTTCGAAACTACTGACCCGATCATCAGCCATTGATCGTCAACGATTTTCATTGGTGAATGAAACTCCTTACCAATTTGGCTGACCTGAACATCGACTATTTTTGGGTTGACATGGAAACTGTCGACGTGGCATGCCATGGGGATGTTGATGTGGCATGACACGTCATTTTGAGGTGTCAACTTGGATAACATGGCACAACATGTGGATGTGGATGTGGTATGACATGTCATCACCTTCTTTTTTGCATCGGTCATCAATCGTTTCTCTTAGATGAACTGAACACCTTTCTAATTCGATTGATGCCTAACCATCGGCCATCGACCACTTCTATTTGCAACTAAAAACACTTCACCAATCCATACAACCCAACCATAAGTTATCAACGAATTCTTTGTTGGCGAACAAAACACTCCACCAAATCGGATGAATCGACCATTGACCATCGACCATTGACAATTTTCTTTGGAAACTAAAACACTTTGCAAATCTGACCAACCTGACCATCGATCGTCAATGATTTCCCTTGGCCAACTCCAACACTTATAAATTTTCAACTAAAATCTCGATGAATCTGGGGTATCGATCTTCCATCATGAATGATCTTAATTATTAATCCATAAAAAAATTTCCAACTCTTTGAGTCTCGATCATCGATTTGATTTATTTTCCAAGCTCCAAAAACAATTCCTGACAGTTGATCATCTCCAACTTCCCAACCTTCGAAAATGAATCTTGTTCGTCAATTCAATCCATTTTCAAAACTACCAAAATGAATCTCGACCGTTGATCTATCAAAATTTTCCCAACTCTGCCGACACCCGATCATCATCCATCAACCATTAGAGGTTTATTTTGGTTGATCAAATCTCTTCGCCAAACTTGTCGATCCGACCATTGGTTGTCAACGATTTCTCTTGGTGAATTTCCAACACTTAGAAACTTCAACCAAATCCCTGATGAATCTAGGCCATCGGTCTATCATTCAACTGACCTTGACCATTGATTTGCTCCAACCTTCCATTGTCCAAAAATGAATCTAGACTGTCGATCTATCTAATTTCCGTAACTACCGAAAACGAATCTTAGTCATTGATCCGACAACCTTGCCAAACTTTGAAAACATTAAAAGTTTTTAAATTTAGCAAAATGAATCTAGGTCATTGTTCTTGAGATCAAGTGCGATCTCAATTTTTGATTCATTGAACTCTCCCAGCTTCGTTGGCCTCTATTAAAACAAAAAATTTGACCTTGCAGGTTGAATCTAACTTTGCAATATGACCATTTGACGCCATTAAACATCTTAGACATTTCCGAGGCAACTAAATCTCAAAATTTTCCACGAATTTAGGGATTTCACTCAGGTTCTCCACCATTTTTCCCAAATTCACTCAGACCGAAGTATGTAACAATGAATCTGCCCAAATTCGCACTATTTCTTGGCCCATATGGGTCCAATGTTGAACTTAATCTATAATACCATAATGTAACGTACCCAAGCCCAACGAAGGCACATTACATGCATAAAACACATTAAATCATTAATATTTACTGCAAATTAATTTTATGTAGCTTACCATCTACAAATCACACACAGATTTAACCATTTGAATGATAGCACAGTTATCAATGCATCTAACATCATATACTAAAAGATGAATGCAATCGTTCAAACAAACAATAGACACACAACATTCATATAAACCATTTGCACAATGAAATAAACAAAATGACACAACAAAAAATTATTTGTTAATAATTAACTAGCTAGATGCATATGAAGGATTAACCTCCCAACCATAAGCATTGATTTTCATTTTCTCTCAGCAGTATGTCTCCCTCAAGCTGAGGCTATGATTCCACAAGGAGATCCATTCCTCTTGGTTGTCCACTCTCCACACACAACAACCCCAAAACCCAAGTTCTACTCCCACAACAATTCCAATCCTCCATCTCTCTTCCCCACCACCTGCACGCTCAAGGAATGTACCCCCCTCATTTTTCATAGTCCCTCAGGCTATACCATTCGTTTATTAGGTCTCTTAGTGTACTCGGTTGCCTAGGAACTCTCAGTTGGGGACTTCTAGGAACTCTCAGTTTCCCAAGGAGTTCTAATAGCAGCCTTCACAAGGTTGTTGATTCATTTCCTCAACAGGAAAACACTCTATAGGCTAACAACCCATTTTGTAGGCACACGAGACTCTTTTCCAACATAACCCCAACCCAATAATGGATACCTTCAAGCACAACATGGTCGGTGCTCTTCCCAACACTCAACTCTCTTCTTGCTTCCCAAAATATGCATGTAAAACTAGTCCCTGTTCTGCATATGAATTTCCCTTCTAAAGATGATTGTAGTTCATCTCCTGCTCCTTAATAACTATGGGATGTGAATTATCACACCCACCCTCTTACATGAATTCAATGATTGGATTTGGGAACACTCAACAACAAATAGAAGGTTAAACTCAATGATAATAATTTCAGGAAATGTGGGTTGGATTAATACCGATGAATAATTTCCCCTTGGACCCCTCTCCCTTGTGGAGTCATATCCCTCCATCGTTCTTCATCCCTTTCGTATTGCAACCAACAATTACTATTTTCGTTAATTATTCAATGCACATAATATACAATTCATCCCCCGACCACATTAAATTAATACAGGTTCTTCACCCCAACACATCGACTCAACAACCTAATTCACATTTATGCGATTAAATTATATTTCATGGGGATTAAAACTGGGGATGTTACAATTTTGACTATTGATGCAGTGGTATATGCTTCACAACCATTAACTCAAATCGATCATCCAAATATTTGATTTGATTTTTTTTTATCTAATTTGATTTTTCTATTTTTTCCTTTTTTCCTTGAGGATTTACCATATCTGATCTGATTGGATTTTTCCCACTGCCTCTCATATTTAATTTATCTTTGAACCTCTAACATTTTGAAGAAAAGACACGCAAGAAGGAAATATTTTCAGCCCCGTCTCATTAAATTGACCTGTATTAACAACCTTCTAAAACTTGCATGCCTCTGTTTGATTATGTAACCTCGTGATAACTTCATAAGCACTCCTTCACCACTTCCTTATGGATTAATTTATTTAGAAAGTCCATAAAATGAACAAACATCACTGGGAATGACTATAGAACTGTTACATCGTTTATTTTAATTCTCCTCCTAAAACTGAGAGGAACTCCATGATCTAGGAATAGATCAACTCAATGAAGGAAAATCACGTCATCGATGTGAGCAGAGACAATTCTTTGAACAATGGGAATTTCTAGGGGATGCCCATTAGAGACTCGATGGATGATCTCCAACCAACCTTTGCATACATCAGTGTGCTCATCCTCACCCACTTCTCGGAGATCATCAATGACTACTATGATGGCAGTGCACCTTTAAATATCAACGCAGGCCCAAATCCTATTATGGAGTATGGATTCCATGAGTTTGATATCATAGTGGCCTCATATACATCAGGGCTCATGATCCTACAAGCTCTATAACTACACACATCCAGAGCACAAAGCAATAGAACCAGGACATCAATTTCTTGGGCCTCATCTCTACTTGGAAATAAACTAAAGAAATCAAGATGGTGTCCACATATTTTCTCAC
Organism: Picea sitchensis; assembly: GCA_010110895.2. Classification (NCBI taxonomy): domain Eukaryota; kingdom Viridiplantae; phylum Streptophyta; class Pinopsida; order Pinales; family Pinaceae; genus Picea; species Picea sitchensis. The sequence goes on from SNQJ01S0070912.1 coordinate 55,960, forward strand.
ACTCTTCTAGGCCGTTGACCTCCATCACCTAGAAGAACACATGCTCACCACCATCAAACACAATGAATTGAACACCAATTTTATCATATGAATCTGGAATGTTCATAGAGGGTAAGGCCAAGATTAGAGAAATTGTGAGATACAATACTTGTAGTTACTTATGTTGCATGCAAGGCAGGTTGCATACCTCTATCATGCATTCTTATCATTTTTCCATACCATGAAACCACTCAATGTGGCTACAAACAAGGTAATAGACACCTGGTAACATATTTCTAGAATTTTTCGTAAGATGCTTGTCAATGAATATCCCAAGAAGTATTCTTACACTCTTTTCAATATCACTATTCCACAACTTATGAACTATGCATTTATCAATGACTCGTACAAAATTATATCTTTATATTCTATATCCCCTTGTATCAATGCATAGTGATATTTGTTTAAAGTTAAAGTTTTTTTATTTCTATGGGAGAAATATTTTCATGGATATTTAGAACGTGAGGGCTCAAGGACCATTATTTTTGAAGTCAAATATCAATTGTATCAAGATTTGGCTGATGGATCACCAAGTATAACTTACTAAGCAAGGCCACCATTGAGCTTCCACCGATGTAGATCTATTTATGAATTTCGTTCTCTCTCTGATTTGTTTTCTATTGGGTTGGAATTCTTGGGTTATTTCTAAGTGTGCAATAGTCATTGATATTGTAAACTTGTTACCAGAAACATGTTTGTGTACAAAAATGATTTATGCATCATCTCTTTACTGTGTACAAAATTGATTTATGCATCATCTCTTTACTCATGTAAAGTTTTTAAAAGATGCATTTCTAGTATTTTTAAGTTTGATGTATTTTTAAGGATCATGGGGAAACCCTTCGAGTATTTCCCCATGATCCATGGATGGTAAACGGGGTAAACCGTCGGCCCTAATTATAGGGCCTAACCCAATGGGGACATCGAGTGAGACCCAACAATATCAATAATATATCTAGTTGAGGACTTGACCCCGAGATCACTATCAGGCTGCTAAATTGAAGCTTTTAAGTGACCTGAAACACTAAATTGTCAAACCAGGGTTGGTAAACTTCGAGCTGATACACTGTATGTGCAGGTAAGCTAATTCCTATCTAAAGGCTATCCTAAAAAGAAAACA
>SNQJ01S0070913.1:25023-59640 GCA_010110895.2 Picea sitchensis
AAATAAAACAAATAAACTATAAAACATATATTAATAAAACATATATTAATTAAATAAAACATATAACAAAATACACAAATATAAAACACATATATTAAAAAAATGAAAACACATAATAAATAAAATATAATTTACAAATAATAAAAAAAAGACAAAAATTAATAAAACAACATATCCTAAGTTTGCTACCCACTTTCTCGTACAACTCGGACCCCCCCTTCTCATGTCCCATCACCACCTTGGGGTCCGAGTTGGTGGTATTGGGAGGGACGGGTTTCACCTTAGGGTGAATTCAGAGCCCCCTCCCAATACCACTTACCACCTCAAGGGATCCAACCAAAACCACTCTGCCCTCCAAAACCGCCCTTTCGAAAAGTGAAAAAAATCGCATTCTTTCCAGTTCGACCAATATTTTTCCGAGGACGGTTCTGAGCAAATGGAAACAGATTTTGAAAAACCGAGAGAGGTTGTTTTTCCATACGGGCTAAAGAAAAAAATCCTCTTTCCAATTTTGTACAAGTACCACCATTTTGGATAATCAAAGGCATCTTTCAACCCATTTTTTCAGTTTTTCGGTTTTTTCTATTTCAGTCTTGATTTTACGGGAGCTGTTTCGGCGAGATTGAGATGAAGTTGGAAAAACCAAAAGAGATTTTTGTCCAGCACAGTCTCATATACAATAAACTCCTCCATATTTTACACAGGTGTCATCGTTAAAGAGAAATATATGTCTGATTTGACCCCTTTTTTGCAGCAGTTCCACCCATCTTTCATGGCAGACAGTTCCAGATTTTTGGGGATTTGTTGCTATTTTTGGCCGAGGTGGTTGAATCTGACTTCATAAACTTGAGGGGTGATCTCTCCTATTTATTCATATAATTTGAATGTATAAGGTTTGATTCTCACACCTAAGAAAACTATAATCTGTAAACTTTGAAGAGATTTACCAGCAATAAAAGGGACGTTTTCCCAGGATTCCTGCGTGTTGATGATTGGTGAAGTTTTTTTCCATCGTTGAATGTGATTCTACTCAGTCATCATTATGTTTCTCTCTTTCTAATTTTCAAAAGGATATTTAACGCAGAATTTATCTCTGATACTCTGTGCAATGCTTTTGAAAATCTAAATGTTTTCTTCTGATATTACAATAAAGAAATTCTTAAATGTTTTTTTGTTTTAATTGATTATCTCGTCTGTTTCTTCTCTACGTCATTTTATTTTTAAAGGATCCAACATATAAATTACATTTCCATGTGAAAGTACCTTATAGACCCGTGTTTAATCTCAAACTTAATGTAGACCCCATTGCCCAATGGCTCTTTTTGTTGTCTCAACCAAAAAATCAAAAACAAATCATGTTCTGCATAACTAGCCTAATATCCTATTCCAAACAAATCTAAATCTGAAAGAGAGATCCCTCTCTGGGTCTTGGAGGGATAGATCCTTGACTCAAAGTGGTTTTGATGTTACCTCTGTGACTACCTCCACGGCCTTGGGAAAATTACAGAGTGCTAACATCTCCTTTAGTAGTTGTAGCACCCTCTTAACATGTTGAACATGATCTTCCCAATACTTGCTATAGATTAGTATATCATCAAAAAATACTAAGACAATTTTTTTAAGGAAGGCCTTCAAAATGGAGTTCATCAACCCTTGGAATGTGGAAGGTGTATTCCTAAGGAAAAAAGTCATGACCAAAAATTCATAATGGCATTCATGCATTCTGAATGTTGTTTTTGTGTTATATGATTCCTTCATTCTAATCTAATGATACCCTGAACGAAGATACAACTTTGTGAAGTAGATTTTTCCATGTAGTTCATCTAACAATTCATCAATGACGGGAATGGGAAACTTATCTTTAATGGTGAGATTTTTTATCTCTCTATAATTTGGGCACATATGCCATGATCCCTCTTTCTTGAGTACCATTACCACCGATGCAGAGTAAGAACTTTGGCTAGGTCTAATAATGCCATTCTCTAAAATTTCTTCAACCATACACTCAATTTCACTCTTCCGAGCATAAGGTTATCTGTAAGTTCTGAATTTAGAAGGGAGACTCGCATGAATTAAGTGAATATCATGATCATGATCACGACTGGGTAGAATACCTCTGAGAATTTCTTCAAATACTTTGGAATTCTTATCAATGATCCCTTGGAGATCTAGGTGAATAGATGGCTTAGATGTTTGAACATCTAGTGAGCATAGCTGTACAATTACAACCTGATGCCTCTTTTTCAATAATTGTTTCATTCCATTAGAGATTACCACCTTACTGGGTTTCCTTGCGATACCCCTTAACTCAAATTCCTTTCCTTCCAGTGAAAATTTCATGAAAAGTTCTTGAAAATTAAAAACCACTGTTCCCAATGATTATAACCATTAGACTCCTAGTACGACATCAACACCACCCATGGGTATAGAAATCATTGGACTATTCATTACATATTCCCCCATAGTAAGATTTATCTTATGGCATTTTCCTGAGCAATTTATATTTCCTCCATTTGCAATCATTACTTGAAACTTTGGCACTGGATATATAAAGAAATTGAGAGATTTGGCTAATTCATAATGTATAAAATTATGAGTACTACCAGAATCAATTAGCACTATTACTTTTTTCTTTTTAATATATCCCTCGATATTGAGGGTTTGAGGAGTGATAATTCCAGCCAATGCATGACATGATATGGTGGGAGTTATCTCTTCAGAAGGAATTTCTTCTGTGCCTTCATCTTGAGACAATTATTGTTCTTCTTCCTCTTCACAATCTATGGTGGGAGTCATCTCTTCAGAAGAAATTTCTTCTACGCCTTCATCTTGAGACAATTATTGTTCTTCTTCCTCTTCACAATCTATGTAGAATAATTTATTCTCACCACACTTATGTCCCTTACTGTACTTTCTAACACAATTTTAATTATAAACCTTTTTCTTTTCTTTTCTCGAGTTGTTGAGGTGTCAACCTTGTAGGTTGAGGTGGTTTAAAACAAGGAACATTATTCTCTCAATAGATGTTAGGGGTGGTCCTTCTAGTATCCATAGCCATATTTTTACTTTCAAAATTTCTCGCCACTCTGAACACATTCTCTAATGGTTTAGTTTCCCAAAGGTGAACATCATGTTGAATGTTATTCTTTAAAGTTCCTATGAAAACATCAATCAAGTGCTCATTTGCAATATCTATTACCTTTATATTCAATATTTGGAATTTCTCAATGTGCTTCGCAACTAAACCCTTTTTCTTGAGATTTATCAATTGGATGAAGAAGGTATTGCTCCTTGTATCCTCATAGTGTGATATCATTTATTCCATGAAAATTGTCCAAGTGACAAGTGAGTTTTGAGAAAAAATCCATTGATACCACATAAACTGATTGGGTTTTTGAATATAAAGATGCAATGTGTACCTTTTGTGTGTGTGGCAGATCATGTAGATAAAAGAATTGCTCAATATAGAGTATCCATGTGATTGGACCATTTCCATCAAACTTCCTCATATCGATCTTAGGAAAGTGGTTGGTATTCAATCCAAACATGGAGTTTCTCAAGTCTTGATTCATCTTCCTTGTTTCCTCATCATGAATTTCATGGGATACGTTGTCACTTCTAGGTGGCTTCTCTATTATCAAATTTTTCAACCCTTCCATGATCTCCCCTTTTAAACCATCCATATTAGTATCCATTATCGCTTCCATATTAACTTTAGTTGAATCCATCATCCTTTGTAGTTTGTCTTTTGTTACTACCTTCTGTTGTAAATAATTCATGTCCTTGCGCATTTCTTCACCTTCATCAAGAGTTCAATTAGGACTATCTGAACGCTTATTTGGTGTAGAAGTTACTTTGTTTGGTGGCATGTTGGCCAAGTATCATTGAAAGTAGGAATTCCTAATTGGCTTAGGCATAGGTCCTCACAGACAAGGGAGTTCCAGGTGTTATAGCTCTCTGATATATGTGCGGGGTCCAAAAATAGTACTCATCCCAATATCTCAGGGCACTAACTAAGGAGTCTTTACCATTCCCTTAGTTGTACTATCTGAATATAGAGGTATTAGAGAGTGATCTCCCCTAGTGTTGTTCTCAGTGTACTATAGCAATAAGATGACCAAATGGTTTAATCGATTGGTCTCAGGATTATAGGGGTTCTCCCGATATAATCCAGGTACGTGGGATATCAAATCCATAGTAGTGTTTTCTAATGTGAAACCGTTTGAAAGGGGTCTTCTGATACACTCTTGGTACGTGGAAGAACCACATTGTCCCTGGGTTGTAGCGCTGACACGTAATGACAAATCCTACGTTTAGAGACGTAGAAATACGTTTGTACCTGAAAATCCCTAAGTTTCTCTCAAATTTATGTGATACTCATTTTATACCACTTTATTCCACCTTTTGAATCACCCCAATTGGATGTTATAGTCAAAAGATATGCAAATTGTCAAAAACAAACGCACCTTTTAAACCCTGATTTGGAGATTGTTCTGCTAGCCAACCTTTCTTTTGTTGTGGCTCTATAAATTGGTCCTTTCTAATCTAAAATTTCATCCTGAGGTATCCTTATGTGTCTTCTTTCCAACCCCACATATTAGACCAAGATTGTATTCTCCAAGAAAAGTTTATGATAACTTTTCCAAGATGTGCTAATTTTTTCCCTTTCAGGAGAGAGAAATTGTACGGCATGCCTAGTGACACTGTCTTCACTTCATAAATTGAAATGTGCACCAATAAAACTTATATCCATACCCTAACCAATGGAATAGGTCTCACTCAATTTGGAGGTTTGTAGCTTCAGATATAATATTTTTCCCAAGAACACTTGTTTTAGATTGAATTTGGACCAGCGAAAAACCCTAATTTACTCATAGAATAACTTTCAGAGTACAGAGAATAAAGGGATGAAATTTTAACACAATGTACTTTACTATTATTTCTTCATATTGTAAAAATTCCAAGGCCTTAAACAAAGAAAAAACAAATTGGGAGAGAACATTCCAAGAAGACCTGTTTCAGACTAGTTTCAGGACTAGTAAAAAACCCTAACGTGGACAGAATGTATCTCCAAAACATTAGTGAACCAAGATATGAAATTTGGAAAAAATTTATCTCTATATGTCTCCTGTACACCATGTAAATTTCAGATCCTAAAACCTTCTAGAAACAATTTTGTAGCGAAAATTCCAAGAAGGGTTATTTTGAAGAAGCTAGTCCCGAGGATTGTCTAGCTCTGATACCAAATGTTAAGAACCCAATATCCAAATAGCATAGAAAAATAAGAATAAGTACTCTACACCATGACACAGAGATAAATTCAGATAATAATCCTTTTTGAGGGGGAAACCTCCTTATAAATCATATGAATTCACAAATACAAGATTATTCCAAAAGAAAAGGTCTCCTTGGTATATAAATGAGACTAGCGAGTACAATTACAACTAATGGACCCAAGTCGACATAAATAAAATAACAATGTTAATGTAATATGTCCCAATTAATGCATAATGTGCCATGATTTAGGGCTTAACATAATGTCAAAATGGGAGATAAATAAAAAAAGAAGGAGAGAAAGATTAGAGAAGGTATACTATTAGGGGGGAGTTACTCTTTTCCATTGATATCAAAGGGTAAGAGAGAGATAAAGAGAGAAATATCAAAGGAATGAAGATCGAGGGAGCATCCCCAAAGAGAGTTACCCTTTTTCATTGATGTCAAAGGGGGAGAGAAACATGATTTGATAAATATCAGAAGAAATGTCATAGGGGGAGTATGAGTGTTTCCATCAATTCCAATGGGAAATATTGTTGGAAAGTTGGTTATCACTGATGTCAACCCTAAAAGAAGCATGTCAACCCTAGAAGAATCCTCAAAGAAATTCTGAGAAGGCCCTAGAAGTGATGGATTTATTTTAAGGATTAAGTGATGGGTTTATTTGAATGAGTATCCAAAGTGGTCCCCTTATGTTGTAGATTTAAGCATAGCCCTCACTAGAAGATGCTTTGAAGAATCCTACAATAATCCTGAGAGGTGTGGTCATGAAGCATGAAGTTTTTTGAGGAAAAATAGGATCAAGGACATTGAAATTTCATGCAAAACCCTTATATATGGATAGTCCTCATCATGCCATTTCCAACGATAGGTGGTACAACATGTGGTTCCTCATAGTTAAGGAGATATGACCTCTTAAATATGAAGCCCCGAAAGAAAATGAAGAAACCCCAAATCTAAGGACAAAAAGTTATAAGTCGACCCCTAAAAAGTGTTGCAAACAATAAGTTACAAGTCATCCCCATTGCAATGAATATTAAAATAAATATTATGGATATTTTTGGTAAAGTCATCCCTAATGAAATAATCATTAAAAATTAAATTAAATTTTATTTGGGTCAAGTTGACCCTAAAAAGAGGGTGTCAAATCTAGTATAAATAAGGCACTTAGGATTTCATTTGTTACATCAACTCAAGGGATTTTTATATGAGGTAACCAAGGATATCTGAGGTGAATTTTAGAGGCAAGATGAAGTGAAGAGGGGAGAAATTCCAAGGGAGGATAAAGTCTTGTGGTGATGTGTTCTAAGGTATGTTATTTAAAGGTCATCTTACCATTTTCACTATAAATTATTTTCTAGAATGAATTAGATAGTGAAATGTCTAGGTTATTGAGAAGAAATATCAATGTATACGTGGTAAAAATTTCATCTTATGTTTCATTGTATGTTTAGAGATACACACTGTGGAATAGGGGTTTTTTTACTAGTCTTAAAACTTGTCTCAAATAGGTGTTCTGAGAAACATAGTCATAACTTCTCCATAGAGAATCTAAAATATGTGAGACCAATTTCATTGGAAACAATACATTCCATAGTATGTTGTGTGCAATTTGTAGAATTATATAGAAAATATTAAGTGTGTGGCATGCTCTACAAGTTCGATCTCCAAAATATGACAGAATTCAGCAAGGACTGTCATTTTCACTCTCCAAAAGAAATATCTTAAGAGTATTTATGGTTAAAATTCCATACCTTTTCTCACAATAATTTCAGATATATTCTATGTGGAACTCATAGTTTATGAATGGTCCTTAAACATGTTTCAAACAAGTCAGCTTGGCATTTTTTCTATAAATCCCATTCTGGGACTTTGCAGAATGTGAAATTTTGAGAGTGATCAGGGTTATTTTGAGAACGACATGAAGACAAAAATATAATTGATATATAACAAGGAAATACATAGAGATAATGTAGAGAACATGGAAATATAGTGAAACCCAACTTCTATTAATGAACAAGAGAGAGAAAAACATTGTAGAACAAAAACTAGTAGAATGGGGCAGCTTATCTCTGAAAAGAAAGAGATGTTGGCTATGCTTCATTCTCAAAAATCTTTACATCACACTCCATTACCTCCTTAAAGGGTTGTTGGTAGCCAATTCACATTTTTCCACTATCTTATAAGCTGCCTACACCAGTGTTTTGCAAACCTTAATTTTTCGTCGCAATTCTCAAATAAACGACACTTTTATTCTTTGTGCCATTTGCACACTTACCTTCGTTTTGTTTTCACGACTGTAAGTGTGAAAACTTGGTCTTTCAAAGTCGCATTAAAATCATTATTGAATTGTTGTTATCCTTCTTGTCGATATGCCTATTGTGCTTACATTTTACTTATCATTATACAGTTGGCAAGACCTTTTGATCTGCACTCATTTGACATTCTTTGATTGATCATGTAGTTTCATTTCATGAGTGATTAAGTTTGTGATTCATTGATGATTGGATTTATATGTTCTTTGATTTAATCTACTTGACCATTGGTTTCATAAAAATACATAGGTGTTATGTTTAAACCCTTGATATATATCATTTAATATGACACCTAGTTCATGTGATCAAATGCATTGGCACATTGGTTAAACTCTTGGGATTGATTTCGATTTGTATGTTGGTTTTAAATCTATGGAATAATGTTTGATTGTGCACATGGTTTATCCACTTACCAAAGGTTTCAATGGATTGATTAAAATGGCATAGTTATAACACATGTGGGTTGTGATTTGTATAGTTGAAAGCATTGGTGGTTGTACCTTGGCAATAACTATTATGCATGGCCAGTGAATAGTTCCACCACCTTCGCACAATGTCATTTATGCCTATCCCTTATCCTTGTCTCACCTCTGATTAGCTTGGGTAACCCTTCGTGCACTCTGCTCCTGTGTATGCTATGATTCAAACCCTGGACTTACCGTGTTCTCTTCTCCATGGCACCAGTGGTGTGAATTGAGCCGAACGGTAGCCAAGCCTTGCTACTGTTCGACAATGCCCAGAAAGACTTAGAGGATAGCGGTTGGCTCACCTTTGTACAGTGATTTGAGGGTTTTAATCTATGTGTTGCACAACAGTTCGCCCTAACTTTTGATGGATGTAGAGCCAAGGTGGGTGAAATTCAACTGGAAATCGATGAGGAGTTCATTATCTCTGCCACCGGGTTAGCAGCCACAGGCCAGCGATGGTTCAAAAACTCTAAAGTGGAAGAGGTGCCATAGCCACTACTATTCGTCTCACGAAAATTCACCTCCTATGACAGAGGTATGCCCATTTCCACGCTTAAACCAAGATGGCATGATATTTTAATGGTGGTTAAACAATTCGTGACTTGTGAGGGTCGATAAAGACTCATTTTTCTTTACCACCTTCGACTGTTAATGAATTTTATGGGGTATCCATTAAATATGCCTTTTTACTTCCAGCGTAACCTTTATAAAATGGCTAAAAGGTTTAAAAGAGAGAATGTCGATAGTAGCTTGTTCCACCATGGCCTAATCAAACTCATCGTTTTTCATCATTTAAATCTCCACGGTGATAGCTGGCAAGATTTTATCTCTCGAAATGGTTTTGTTGATGCAGATCCCGTCCAAGTTGACAAGCCTGTGGTTAGTGAAACCAAGGTTGGGCCACCCGTGCCCTTCCATGTCCTACTGCCCTCTCCTCAACCCTCGGTCGACCTTGATATTGACTTACCCGACGTCTTAGCAGATAAGGGTGAGGCTGTAAAAAAGCTTGTGAGGAAAAAGGTCAAGGGAAACCCTATTGTTAACACCAAAGGTAAAAATAATGCTCGGCTTATCTCGAGAATGGCTAGGAATAAACCTACACCTAGTGCTGAGCAGAATCCCATAGTCCTCAGTGAAGATTTTGACTCGGACATAGAACGCTTCCTAGCTAGTGAATACCCTTACTCACAGGGTCTATGCTCCGAACCACCCTATGACTTAGTTTCCAATCTTCCCCCTTTCCTAAGGAACAATCCCAGTTACCCAGGGATCAAGCTACCTAATGAAACCCTCGGCAATGTAACCAAACCCTCACCTGCATTTTCAAAGCCCGGATAGTCATCATGTGATCAGTGTAATGTGTGGTTGGAACGATACTATACGGACGTTCCCTTACTTCAATCGAAAATCGACTCATTGGAAAACCAAGTTGCAGTATTGACAAGCCAAAGGGACAAGCTTCGAGTTGTTGATAGCAAGCAGAGAGCCACTGGTTCCAATATATTTAGGAATGTTGAATCGGCTACAGCTGTTGTCAATTCCAAAATGTCCTGATCAAGCCATCTGCTCGTCATCCAGGTATGAATTTTGATATCAATTTCATTTTGTGAATTGCTAGATTAATATAATGATTTGAATTTGGTTTTCAAATAGCTCTGTCTATCATTTGAAATGGCTCTGTCATAATGTTGTTCATCCTATACATTGTTTTTGTTTTGCTAAAATTGAATGAGGTTATGATTTGGTTAAATGATTCGGTCATGCCTAGTTTAGAAATTGATAGGTTTTCATCGAATTTGATTCGTTTGTCTGTTGAGTTAACGAAATCGATGGTTTGCTTTCAATTGGATTTGTTTGTATCTAATCTGAACAGGAGGTTTTCATGCTAAACTTAGAGCATGATCATGTTTTGATTTGGTATGATTTCATTATGGTTAGTTTGTATGTTGTGATTTTGGAACGACTTTGTGAGTTTGAATTGATGTGATGTAATCTTCTAAATTAGGAATACAACTCTGATTGACTCTGTTGGAAAGAATGACTCTGTTTCGTATGAAAACGATATTGTCATTTAAGCCTGTACAAAAGATATCTATGCCCGAATCATGGAGCGGTTTTGATTCACAACGACTATGTTAAACTCCAACTGTTCGATTCTCTCTTGTCTTGATTGGATTGTTGTGTATTTTCAGTTAGTACGATTGTTTTCACGAGTTGGATTCGTATCATAGATGCTGCCCTGCTTGATTTTAATTTGCAAAATGAGTTGATTAAACCCAGATCGACAAATGTTATCTCTGTCAAATTCGGTTAATAAGTTTGTTTTGAAATGAACGATTTTGTTCAATGTCAATCAATTTGTTTGCCCCAAATAGCAATAACAAACGATTTAACAAATCCGATAGATCCTGTTATCAATCGATTGATTCCATTATCATTTCATTTGTAGTAATTGACATGCCAGTTTTGATTTGATGGATCGTTTGTTTATGTTAATACAGTTGTATCGAATCTAAAAGTGATCCTATAGATTTGGTTGTGTTTCCTGTTGATGAGGCAGCATAATGATGGCCTATCGATTGGTTTAACTGTATCTATTCCAGTTTGATATGAAAATGATTTCATTACTACGATTCTGTCTACCCGATTTTGTGATAACAAACGAAATAGAGTATATGCATTTCTGTAGTCGTTTGATTGATCTTAGTCGTGTTTTGATCTCAAACTAGTGTAACAATTTCGATTTGAATGATTTGTTTGTCTTTCATATAGCTATTTGTTAAATAGTTGAATTTAATTCTTTAAAGAATTGAATTGATTTTAATGTTGATTCTGTGTCTGATTTAGACCAGCTACATAATCGCAAGATTCTATAGCTAGTCTATAGAATTAGATTTTTATCATTTTCATTAACAAAATATCCTCCTAACTTGTTCATTTTTTACCCTTTTTAGGTACATACGAATTGCATTGGGCATGCAGGACAGTCTAGGAGATATTTGTGTGATTTAGTTTTTATTTTAGGTTCCTAGTTTAGTCAGACTTGGGATATCTTCCCAGATTTTATGTAAACAGTTTTGATAACCTCCACAAGGATGTTTTACCCTATGGAAGGTCTTTAAATACTTATTATTTTGTGTAATAAGAAATCATCACTTGTGGGAGAACTAGGCTATGGATTTCTAATACAAACTGAGACGAGAGTTGATGTTATTGCTACAGCTTTCGCTTTCATAATATCAATCTTTTGTTTCAAGTTTATGTTTATCAATTTGCAGTTGATTATAGACTACTTTAGCTATCATAATCTATTGCAGGATGATATGATTTAATTAATGTATTATCCATAATCTGATCTCTTTCATTATTTAAAAAGTACAGCAATTACTTGTTTCAGTTAATGAATCACAGATTTCTCTTCTTCATTAATTGAATCATTTCGTATAGATCTTTGCATACAGGTTTATCTAACTATGAAGATTTATAAATCATAAGTTTGTTGTAATTTTTATGTCTTGTTTGGCCTGTAATCATACTTGAAGAGCACTGCAGCTTATCGTTTACGAGAAGCTCCTGAATAATTCAGTGCGAGTTTCCTCCCTTCGATCAGCTGAGACAATCATTACATGCAGGACAAATCTGGAGCGTTTCTCCAGGTCAGTTTGTTATTTAATTAGTTAGAGTTAGTATAGTATTAGATAGTAGATTGTATATATATATATAGAATATTTAGATTAGTTTATTAGTTTGTTTTATTTCTTTTTAGTTAGATTAGTTTAGTTTGTTTTAATAGTTAGTTTTAGTTAGATTAGTTAGTTTAGAGTGGTTTTCTTTTTTGTTTTCTTAGGACATTTAGATCGGCTAACGGAGCCGCTAAACCCATCAGGGTGGTTCATCCCAAACAGCTTGGGTTATTAGACAACCCCGGACTGGTTCCACTCTCCCAGTTGATGGACGGTCAATTTCGCCCGTCAACAAATGGTACTAGAAGGAGGGCCTGAATTTAATTAATGGCACGAGGCAGTCGCAAGACTCCCCCACCACCTAATCGCTAACCTATAGTGACTAGAAGCCATTCAAAGGATAATATTCCCCTTCAAAAAGAAACTACATCAACCGATGATCCACAGATCACAGTTGAGCCAACAACCCCTAATCCTATAGGTGGTGACATACAGGAGATTGTCCGTCAATCTCTTATAAAAACACATAGTGCCTTAGCTCGTTTGAGGCAACCAAACCGTCTGTGGGGTCAACCTTTGGATTTCTCTGATATCAGAGAACAATTAGGAGACACTAACCTCACTGTGAACCCTACAGATCCAATCCTAAATCCTTCTGCAGGAGGATCTGGAATACCTCCTTCACCACCTCCATCATCTCCTTCCACTTCTAGAGGAGATTCCTCTAACAAAGGCAATTCCCCTTCTCAGCCTTCCACACCCACTACACCAATGGAAAATCAGAACAACCTTGCTAGACCTTGGCTCGACCAGGATGTCGTAGCTGTACCTAGAGCTCAGCATCCTCTACCTAAACATCCGAAGAAATGGCTTCCCAAGTTTGACCCTGACTCAAAACAGATCGCTGAAGATCACATAAAAAAAATTATGTTAGCCATAAGACTCCGCAATGTCCAACATGAAGACGTTGTCTGTAGGTTGTTCCCCTATACTTTCAAGGGCAATGCATCCACATGGTACTTTTCCCAACAACCCCATACCATCGTGTCTTGGGAAAAGTTCGAGTCATGCTTTTTGGAAAAGTTCGGAGACAGTAAGCCTCTGGAAGTCCTAGTCATGGACCTTTCTAGCTTAAGAATGAACCCAAAAGAAAAAGTTAAAGACTTTAATCAAAGATTCTTAACACTTAAAAACCAAATNCTTAAAAACCAAATCCCTACGGATTCCATGCTATCCGAGAGTCTTATAATAGCATACTACACTAAAGCTTTGCATCAAAGTATAGCTATTTGGGTTAAACGATCTAAGAAATCCATGTTGTTAGAAGCCTTCGAGGAGGCCAGCCAGATTGACAAGGATATACTTAGTCTTAAAGACTCTACTAGCAATGAAACAGAGACTAGTGCTTCTTCCAAAAAGAAAATCAAAATCCTCCCCAGACCCACTCAAAGTAAAACAGAACCTGAAAACTCTGATTTAGAAAACTTAACTAAAGTTGTACAAAAACTGTCAAATCAAGTTATAGACTTAAAAGGACGATTGAAAAAGCTTCCTCGAGCAAAGGACCTTAGAATCCCCCGTTCCGGAAGCCTTTTCCCACCAATCGACCTAATCCAACTAACGAAGGCCTTAATCTAGAAAGTCTGCAATGTGCTCTTCAAACAATTCTAGAGGCCCAAGATAGCTTGATACCTCCTGAGATTCCTGAGGAGGTAGTTGAACAAGAGACAGTTCAAGAAGAGGAGTCTTCTCCAAACATTTTTGGACACTTCTCGAATAGCATCTTTCAAGCTAACTTCGAGACAGTACATCCCTATAATACCAGGAGTAAGACAGCAAACAAACCTTCTACCGAAAACACTACAACTTTGCCTCCAAAGCAATCTAAATCAGCTGAGACTAAACAGAGTAATGTGAACTCCAACTTAGATTATGATGTAGTTGAAGATCTTAAAAAGTTGAGAGCTAACATTTCTGTTTATGAGTTATTGAAATTTCCATTTCTGCTACAAAAAATGTTACAAAATATCTTAGAGAATGGAAAAAATGGTAATTCAAGTGGTAATAAGGTTGTGCAGAACAAAGTTCCCCAGAAGACTTCCACTAAAAACAATCTTGATCCTCAAGATAAAGGAAGCCTTCCTGTAAGTAATGTAAATAATGTAAATAATGTAGATAAAGTAGCTTTAGAAACTGTGAGTAAAAAGCCACAAGCTACCACTCTTAGTACTCGCAAAAATGTACCTTCATTTCTGTTAACTTTCGAAATCTTAAATAGAAATGTGCATAATTGTATGGTAGACTCAGGAGCATCATCCAATGTGATGCCATGGTCTGTTTGCCAGAAGATTAACGCTGAAGTTGAACCCTCCACTTTAAAAATCATACAACTTGATCGGACCAATGTTAAAGTTATAGGCGAACTAAAAAATGTGCTTATAAGATTATCATCTAACCCCAAGGTTCATCAAGTCATTGACATAATTGTTGTGGATATTCCAGAAGTGTATGGTCTGTTTTTAAGTAGGGACTGGTCGGAGCAGCTACACGGTTATTTCGCGATAGACTGGTCTCACCTATGGCTTCCAGAGAATGGCAAGCCTAATAAGATCAAGGTAAATCATGAGCGCTACCTTAAGTTCACGGTCACAGATTTGAACAATCCCAACGAACCATTTACACCTTCTGCGGATGCACCCGAAGTACAAGGATGGACACCTTCTTCAGAAATTTCATGGTCGAGGCTTCACCTATCACCAATCCTAAACAGCAGCCCGAGATTGAAGCATATGTGCAGCCAACAACTTCAACGCAACAGTCTCATGTACCCAATGGAAATCAAATTTGGTCTCTTTATTTCGACGGGTCAAAGTCTAAAGAAGGAGTTGGTGCAGGCTACGTCATTATCGATCCGGTAGGTAACAAAACATTGATTGCATGTAGGCTAGAATTCGAATGTACTAATAACACTGCAGAATATGAGGCTTTAATGCAAGGTCTCAGAAAATCCGTGGATATGAACATTCAAAACTTGGCTGTCTTTGGCGACTCCGAAATAGTGGTAAGACAGGTAAGAGATTCCATCCACTGTCTGTCTCCACATCTCAAAAGCTACCAATCCGAGGTATGGAATTTAATGAATAAATTTGTTGCTTTCAATATAAATTCTATTCCTAGATTGAATAACTCTCAAGCAGATTTATTAGCTAATGTAGCTTCTAAACTCCTTCCTGCAGAAGGCTTGTCCCCGGATGCATTCTCCATTGAGCTGATGTTTCGACCATCCGTTCGCGACAACATCACGAATTGGAGAGTCTTTGACGACGATCAACGGATTATTATCTTTCTGCACATGGAAGAAACCTTTCAAGGCACGGTGATAGGTGAACACACACACGACGACAATTTGCGCGATTTCATGGTAATACCTAATCCGAAAAATCCTAAATCTTCATCGGATATGGTAAATTCGATCCCTAAATATGTAATTATATTAGAGAAGTTTTATGATCTTCAAGATAAATTTAAAAAGACGGTCAACTGTAAAACCAATAATTCCTCATTATCTTATGAAAAAGTAAAATTAGGAACTAAGGACAATCCGCAGTGCATTAATCTAGGGGTAGCATGTTCTGAACAAGAAAAAACTGCATTTATTAAGTTGTTCAAAGAATTTAAAGATTTCTTTGCATAGACATATGACGATCTTAAAACGTTTGACCCTAACATCATACAGCATGTCATTCCTACGAAGCCCCAAACCTTCCCCTTTCAACAAAAATTGAGGAAAAATGCACCCTAAGCTTGAACCGACCATTCAAAAAGAATTGAATAAACTCCTAAATGCTAAGATAATTTTTCCTGTTAGGCACACTCAATGGGTTTCTAACCTTGTCCCAGTCTGGAAGAAAAGTGGGGAAATCCGACTCTGCGTCGATTTCTGAAACCTTAATAGAGCGTTTGACAAAGACAACTATCCTGTCCCACCCATGGAACAGATCCTTCAATAGGTATCTGGTTTCGAGAGGCTCTCCTTACTGGATGGTTTCTCGGGGTACAACCAAGTCCTGATGTCTCCACCAGACCAACTTAAAACTACCTTCCGCACCCCGTGGGGCACTTATGCTTATCGAAAAATGCCCTTTGGATTGATTAATGCTGGTGCCACTTTCCAGAGAGCAATGGACATTGCTTTCTGAGGCTTAATCAATCAGCCCATCATAGTTTACTTAGATGATGTGACTGTATTTTCTAAAAACAAAAACGATCATTTAGCTCACTTACGAGCCGTTCTACAATGATGTCGTAAATACGACATCTCCTTGAATCCCAAAAAGTCCATCTTTGCAGTAGAATAGGGTAAAATCTTAGGATTTATTGTGTCTAACGAGGGGATGATTATCGACCCCGAGAGGAATCAAGTCATCGCAAAACTTCCCCCTCCTACATCCAAAAAATCTATACAGTCTTTCCTAGGCCAGATTAACTTTGTGAGAAGATTTGTCCCCAGCTTCTCCGAAATGGTCAGACCTTTGCAGAATTTGATTAAGAAAGACACCCAATATCACTGGGGATCCCTAGAAAATCAAGCTTTTAATGCAATAAAGAAGGCCATAATAGATGCTCCATCTCTCATGAGCCCCGATTTTTCTCAAGACTTTACACTCTACACTTTTGCTTTTGATCGTTCCTATGCCATCGTCCTAACTCAAAAGAATACCGAGAACAATCAAGTACCCATTGCCTTTATGAGCTCTGCTTTCAAAGGCGCTGAACTTAACTACCCAGCAGTAGATCGACAAGCTTACACTGTTTTCAAATCAGTTAAGCACTTTCGGTCGTAGCTTTTGAAGTCAAGGACGAAAGTCATTGTTCCCTACCCAGCCGTCAGGAACTTGTTAGTGCAAAAGGAACTAGGTGAAAAGAGGGCCAATTGGGTCACCTCCTTGCAGGAGTACGACTTAGAAATCACCCCAACTCAAATAGTAAGAGGCCAAGGATTATGCAAGTTAGTTGTTGACTCAGTTGTAGGATAGCAAGAAGAAAGTGACACATCAAACCTAGGACAACACGATCAAAATCAAGTCTGTTGCACACAAAACTCTGTCAGTCCTTGGTATGACGATATAAGATTCTGTCTTGAACATGGGTCAAAACCTTGTCACTTAGACCCTGCTAAAAGAAGAGCGTTGAGATTAAAGTCTGCCTCCTTTCATCTTGTTAATGGTATCCTATTTCATCAAAGTTTTGACGGCGTACTAATGCGCTGTCTTGAAAAAGACGAAGCAGAAAAAGTCTTGTTAGAGTTGCATGCAGGAGAAGCTGGTGGCCATTTTGGCGGTGACACCACTGCCCATAAGGTTTTAAGAGCCGGTTAGTACTGGCCCACGCTTTTTAGAGACGCCCATGCCTTGTGTCATAAATGTACCACTTGTCAGAAAGCATCAGGGTGGTTACAGAAACCAGCCTTTCCTTTGCAGCCCGTTTCAATAGATTCTCCTTTTCAGCAGTGGGGCCTTGATATCATAGGTCCAATCACCCCCCCGTCCTCACAACAGCACAAGTTTATTGTGACAACCATAGATTAATCTAACTGATGGTCTGAAGCTGCCGCGTTAATAACTGTCAACACCAGTCAGGTAATTACCCTTCTAAATTCGAATATTATCACTCATTTTGGTGTCCCTGACTGTTTAATATTCGATAATGCTTCTTACTTTTCCTCTCTTGAGATTAGAGAGTTCACTTTGGAAAAAGGAATTAAGTTAAAGTATTATGCTAGCTATTACCCCTAGGGCAACGGATTGGCATAATCAACAAACAAGAACTTGATTAAAATCATCAAGAGAACGGTGGTTGAAAATCACAAAAATTGGCACAATGCACTGTTAAACACGCTGTGGGATGATAGGGTAACACCAAAAGATGTTGTAGGTAACTCCCCCTTTTTTCTCATTTATGGCAGAGAAGCAATTCTGCCACCTCACATTCTTCTTCCTTCACTTTAGTTGTCACAGAAAATCCAAGAGGAAGATTGTCCCCCTTTGGAAAATTGAATTAACGCTCTGATGAAGCTAGAAGAGGTAAGAGCCCAAGCTAAATGTAAGTTAGATTAGCATCAACTATTTGTTAAAAGATGGTTCGACTCTAGCTCTGCTTCTGATAGGAATTTTGAAGTAGGTGATCTCGTCTTAAAATGGGACAAACCGCATGAGGGAAAGGGAGAACACACGAAATTTCAAAACTTATGGCTTGGACCGTTTTTAATTGCTGAAAAGTTGGGTCCCATTTATTTTTTATTACAGAATCTTGAAGGGCAGCCTGACACCTACCTGGTGAATGGCCAAGCCCTGAAAAGATACTTTGCTTGATAACTATCCTTGTATATTATGTACATATTTTTCTTTTGTTTGCTTTTTCGTTTTCTTTTTTGTTTTTGATTTTTCCTTCGAATATGTCAGCTTGTGTTTTTGGAAAATACACATACCTGTACACTGAGCTATGCAGACAAAAACAATAGAAAATTCCTTCGCTGAAATAACAGCTAAAAAAATTTGTACAAACATCAATAGTATATTTCTGAAATTTATATCGGAAAAGTCTGTTGTTTGAAAGAAGATGACTGATTTCGATCTCTGAGTAAAGCTTGTCATGATCATCTATCATATTTTTACGCTGTCCCTATTCCTTAAGGGAATGACTCAAAAAGATGTCCCCCTACCTTAGGAAGTTGTTTTTATAAATAAAACTTCTCTGGATCTTAATGAAGGACCTAAAAAATTATGATGAGGTCTAAAAAAATATGTTAAAATATTATGATTTTCAGCGTCACCCCACTCAACTATATGTCTTTGAAAAACAAAACAAAATAAATTATTAATAGAACTATGGGAAATGCTTGTAAACCCACCGGGATACTGAACAGGTCTACTGGCAGCGGGTAAATGCATGCATGACACCAAGACAACTTCGTTGGGGTACTGAACAGGCCCGCTGGCAGCGAAGCAATGTCGGGTATATGAAAATTTACAAATAAGAAACCTCTTTAATGTCCTTTATTCTGATCTAGAACTTCTTGGCAGGATACAAATGTCAAAGTGGGTTAAATGGCAACCCTGTCGAGGCTATGGACGCCTGCTTGCAGCAGTGGCTCTATCAACACTATTGGAGATTTTATCTTTAATGTCATGACTCACTGGTCTTAAGACTGTTATCTTTTTTCATCTTTTAAAACACTGCTAGAATAGTTGGTTAATGATGATGTTTATACGATTTTCTGGTTGTTATTTTTGAGTTGGAATTATCTTTGTTGTCCTAATTTGAATTTGTCCTTTTGGCAGAGATAACTGCTTCTACTAGTGTGTTGCCATTGTTGGCAGCCAATTCACATTTTTCCACTATATTATAAGCTGCCTACACCAGTGTTTTGCAAACCTTAAATTTTCGTCGCAATTCTCAAATAAATGACACTTTTATTCTTTGTGCCATTTGCACACTTACCTTCGTTTTGTTTTCATGATTGTAAGCGTGAAAACTTGGTATTTCAAAGTTGCATTAAAATCATTACTGAATTGTCGTTATCCTTCTTGTCGATATGCCTATTGCACTTACATTTTACTTATCATTATACAGTTAGCAAGACCTTTTGATCTGCACTCATTTGACATTCTTTGATTGATCATGTAGTTTCGTTTCATGAGTGATTAAGTTTGTGATTCATTGATGATTGGATTTATATGTTCTTTGATTTAATCTACTTGACCATTGGTTTCATAAAAATACATATGTGTTATGTTTAAACCCTTGATATATATCATTTAATATGACACCTAGTTCATGTGATCAAACGCATTGGCACATTGGTTAAACTCTTGGGATTGATTTCGATTTGTATGTTGGTTTTAAATCTATGGAATAATGTTTGATTGCGCGCATGGTTTATCAACTTACCAAAGGTTTCAATGGATTGATTAAAATGGCATAGTTATAACACATGTGTGTTGTGATTTGTATAGTTGAAAGCGCTGACGGTTGTACCTTGGCAATAACTATTATGCATGGCCAGTGAATAGCTCCACAACCTTCACACGATGTCATTTATGCCTATCCCTTATCCTTGTTTCACCTCTGATTAGCTCAGGTAACCCTTCGTGCACTCTACTCATGTGTATGCTATGATTCAAACCCCGGACTTACTGTGTGCTCTTCTCCATGGCACTAGTGGTGCGAATTGAGCCGAACGGTAGCCAAGCCTTGCTATTGTTTGACAATGCCTGAAAAGACTTAGAGGATAGCAGTTGGCTCACCTTTGTACAGTGATTTGAGGGTTTTAATCTATGTGTTGCACAACAATTCTCCCTAACTTTTGATGGTTGTAGAGCCAAGGTGGGTGAAATTCAGCTGGAAATCGGTGAGGAGTTCATTAGCTCTGCCACTGGGTTAGCAACCACGGGCCAGCGATGGTTCAAAAACTCTGAAGTGGAAGAGGTGCCATAGCCACTACTATTCATCTTACGAAAGGTCACCTCCTGTGATAGAGGTATGCCCATTTCCATGCTTAAACCAAGATGGCATGATCTTTTAATGGTGGTTAAACAATTCGTGACTTGTGAGGGTCGATACGGACTCGTTTTTCTTTACCACCTTCGACTGTTAATGAATTTTATGGGGTATCCATTAAATATTCCTTTTTACTTCTAGCATAGCCTTTATAAAATGTCTAAAAGGTTTAAAAGAGAGAATGCTGATAGTAGCTTGTTCCACCATGGCCTAATCAAACTCATCGTTGTTCATCATTTAAATCTCCATGGTGATAGCTGGCAAGCTTTTATCTCTTGGAATGGTTTTGTTGATGTAGAGCCCGTCCAAGTTGACAGGCCTGTGGTTAGTGAAACCAAGGTCGGGCCACCCATGCCCTTCCATGTCCTACTGCCCTATCCTAAACCCTCGGTCGACCCTGATATTGACTTACCCAACATCTTAGCAGACAAGGGTGAGGCTGTAAAAAAGCCTGTGAGAAAAAAGGTCAAGGGAAATCCTACTGTTAACGCCAAAGGTAAAAAGAATGCTTGACTTATCTTGAGAATGGCTAGGAATAAACCTAAACTTAGTGCTGAGCAGAAGCCCATAGTCCTTAGTGAAGATTCTGACTCAGACATAGAACGCTTCCTAGCTAGTGAATACCCTTACTCATAGGGTCTGTGCTCCAAACCACCCTATGACTTTGTTTCCAATCTTCCCCCTTGCCTAAGGAACAATCCCAGTTACCCAGGGATCAAGCTACCTAACGAAACCCTCGACAATGTAACCAAACTCTCACCTGCATTTTCAAAGACCGAATAGTCGTCATGTGATCAGTGTAATGTGTGGTTGGAACGATACTATATGGACATTCCCTTACTTCAATCAAAAATCGAATCATTGGAAAACCAAGTTGCAGTATTGACAAGACAAAGGGACAAGCTTCGAGCTATTGATAGCAAGCAGAGAGCCATTGGTTCCATCATATTTAGGAATGTTAAATCGGCTACAGCCGTTGTCAATTCCAAAATGTCATGATCAAGTCGTCTGCTCGTCATCCAGGTATGAATTTTGGTATCAATTTCGTTTTGTGAATTGCTAGATTAATATAATGATTTGAATTTGGTTTTCAAATAGCTATGTCTATCATTTGAAATGGCTCTGTCATAATGTTGTTCATCCTATACATTGTTTTTGTTTTGCTAAAATTGAATGAGGTTATGATTTGGTTAAATGATTCGGTCATGCCTAGTTTAGAAATTGATAGGTTTTCATCGAATTTGATTCGTTTGTCTGTTGAGTTAGTGAAATCGATGGTTTGCTTTCAATTGGATTTATTTGTATCTAATTTGATCAGGAGGTTTTCATGCTAAACTTAGAGCATGATCATGTTTTGATTTGGTATGATTTCGTTATGGTTAGTTTGTATGCTGTGATTTTGGAACGACTTCGTGAGTTTGAATTGACGTGATGTAATCTTATAAATTAGGAATACAACTCTGATTGACTCTGATTTGGAAAGAATGACTCTGTTTTGTATGAAAACGATATTCTCATTTAAGCCTGTACAAAAGATATCTACGCCCGAATCATGGAGCGGTTTTGATTCACAACGACTATGTTAAACTCCAACTGTTCGATTCACTCTTGTCTTGATTGGATTGCTGTGTATTTTCAGTTAGTATGATTGTTTTCACGAGTTGGATTCATATCATAGATGCTGCTCTACTTGATTTTAATTTGCAAAATGATTTGATTAAACCCAGATCGACAAATGTTATCTCTGTCAAATTCAGTTAATAAGTTCGTTTTGAAATGAACAATTTCGTTCAATGTCAATCAATTTGTTTTCCCCAAATAGAAATAACAAACGATTGAACAAATCCGACAGATCCTGTTATCAATCGATTGATTCCATTATCATTTTGTTTGTAGTAATTGACACGCTAGTTTTGATTTGATGGATCGTTTGTTTATGTTAATACAGTTGTATCGAATCTGAAAGTGATCCTATAGATTTGGTTGTGTTTCCTGTTGATGAGGTAGCATAACGATGGCCTATCGATTGGTTTAACTGTATTTATTCCAGTTTGATATGAAAACGATTTCATTACTACGATTCTGTCTACCCGATTTTGTGATAACAAACGAAACAGAGTATATGCATTTCTGTAGTCGTTTGATTGATCTTAGTCATGTTTTGATCTCAAACTAGTATAACAATTTTGATTTGAATGATTTGTTTGTCTTTCAAATAGCTATTTGTTAAATAGTTGAATTTAATTCTCTAAAGATTTGAATTGATTTTAATGCTGATTCTGTGTCTGATTTAGACCAGCTACTGAATCGCAAGATTCTATAGCTAGTCTATAGAATTAGATTTTTATCATTTTCATTAACAAAATATCCTCCTAACTTGTTCATTTTTTACCCTTTTCAGGTACATCTGAATTGCATTGAGCATGCAGGACAGTCTAGGATATATTTGTGTGATTTAGTTTTTATTTTAGGTTCCTAGTTTAGTCAGACTTGGGATATCTTCCCAGATTTTATGTAAACAGTTTTGATAACCTCCACACGGATGTTTTACCCTGTGGAAGGTCTTTAAATACTTATTATTTTGTGTAATAAGGCATCCTCACTTGTGGGAGAACCAGGCTATGGATTTCTAATACAAATTGAGATGAGAGTTGATGTTATTGCTACAACTTTCGCTTTCATAATATCAATCTTTTGTTTCAAGTTTATGCTTATCAATTTGCAGTTGATTATAGACTACTTTATCTATCATAATCTATTGCAGGATGATCTGATTTAATTAATGTGTTATCCATAATCTGATCTCTTTCATTATTTAAAAAGTACAACAATTACTTGTTTCAGTTAATGAATCACAGATTTCTCTTCTTTATTAATTGAATCATTTCATATAGATCTTTGCATACAGGTTTATCTAACTGTGAAGATTTATAAATCATAAGTTTGTTGTAATTTTTATGTCTTGTTTGGCCTGTAATCATACTTGAAGAGCACTGCAGCTTATCGTTTATGAGAAGCTCCTAGATAATTTGGTGCGGTTTTCCTCCCTCCGATCAGCTGAGACAATCATTACATGCAGGACAAATCTGGAGCGTTTCTCCAGGTCAGTTTGTTATTTAATTAGTTAGAGTTAGTATAGTATTAGATAGTAGATTGTATATATATATAGAATATTTAGATTAGTTTATTAGTTTGTTTTAATAGTTAGTTTTAGTTAGATTAGTTAGTTTAGAGTGGTTTTCTTTTTTGTTTTCTTAGGACCTTTAGATCGGCTAACGGAGCCGCTAAACCCGTCAGGGTGGTTCATCCCAAATAGCTTGGGTTATTAGACAACCCGATACCGGTTCCACTCTCCTAGTTGACGGACGGTCAATTTCGCCCGTCAACAAGGGCCTCCTTCACCTCAATTATATATGAGAGAGTGAGAGGAGAACAATTCCCATGGTGCATGTGGGATAAGTTTGACTAAGTTTATAAAATTCCATGGGCATGTAAAACTTCTAGGATTTCCCGGGTGATCACCCACCCCAGTACTACTCTAGCATGAGCGTGCTTAACTGCAGATTTATAATGGGATCTAGTGCATTAATGCTATTTTGTAGGCATGTACATAATACCACTAGGAAATCATTATATGATGTATGTAAGATGGCATTACATTCCATTCCCCATCAAAAGGGTGAATATCATGGTTTATCAAAACCACAAGCTCAAAAATGGTGATTCAGTGGAAAAGGTGGATGGCCACCGAGATCCATATAGATCATTCTTCCCCCTTTAGGAATCAATGGTCCCCATTGCATCAAGTTCCCATGGGATATGGGGAGACTTCTGCGAAATCTGAAGCTTGGTGTGTTTCTTGCCTTGTTGAAGAAGTTGCCATGCTTAGCTTGTTGAAGGTTGTCATGAACCTATTACTGGAGGGGTTGGATTTGCTTAACCAATCTAGCTGCATGATCTACCTGAGTGTGGCAGGAATCTGTCAGTGAATATGCAGCATGAAGAGTATGAATGTTTATGTTATAACCTTTCTTGACTAGGCAGTGTGGAGGCACCCCCGTAGGTGCAATAAGAACATCTTGGTACTCTTATACAATCTTGTTGATCTACTTCTACTGGACAGAAAGGTCTTGGGCTGAGGTTGTAGTGGTTGCAGTGTCCTTCTATTCACCTTCCGATCGGATTGTGAAGAGACTAAACTTTGAAGTATGAGATATCACTTTGTGGCATTGTTTTGGTGGGACAATAGTCAGAACTACCTCTAGTATCTTGTATAGTTGACCCCCCAGAGTAACAATGACACTACGAGGTTGAGACTCATAAAAAACATGACACCTCCAAATATATGGTTCACCTAATAGAACATCAAATACTTCCAGTGGGGCAACATTATACAATACCTCATCCTTGAAGGGACTGATGTTGTGGGACATGCGACACTATTGACTGACACAAAGATCTTGACCCTGGCGAAGCCACCTGATGTTGTATGGTTGTAGGTGTGGTGTTTTTGAAAATATAACTGCTTGACAACCTCTGCTGAGATGATGTTCTTTTCCCTCCTGCTATAAACAATAAAATGCAGTCGTATTCCCTTCACCCACATCTGTGAATGGAAGAGTCGTTCCCCCTCCTCGGTATCATGTTCTGGTTAGATTGTTGTGATTGCGACAGTAGCAGTGGGTTCTACATCAATTATCTGTCTCCTTATATTATTTTCTAAATCAGTGTCCAAGTTGGGGTTCAACTCTTTGTCTTTGAGCTCGACCACCAATGATTGTATTGAGTGACATTCATCAGTTTTGTGCTAAGGGATTTTGTGGAACTCACACCACTTTCCGGTGTCTTTCTTAGACTTCCCGTTACTCTTATTTTCTTTCATCTGGGAATGTCTCTCTTGAGGTTGGCCTTCCTTTCTCTGTCCTTCATTATGTGAGTTATATTTTTCTTTGCAATACTTCTCCCACTTACTCTACTACTTGAATTTCTGCTCACTTTTGAATGCATATCGATAAGCAACTCCTAGTGATGAGATTTATAAGAAATCCATCTTTGTTTGGATGTGCGTATGTATACCACTGTGGTACTTCAAAACTATGTGTCACTCAGAATCTTTGATACCCATCTTTGAGCACAAGGTATGAAATATGTTGGTGTAATCCGACACCGTCTGGTCTTTTTTCTGACTTAGAGTTGTCCATTTCATGTATTGGCCATCATATTTTCTGGCAGGATAGAGCTCCTCCTTTAGGGAATCTACAAAGGCCTCCCAAGTGGGTTCTCTCCCAAATAGTGTAGATTCATCCACGATGTACCTCTCCTAGTAACCTTCCCACCAAGCTCTAACATGGGGAAGGGATTTAAGGAGCGCAAAAGTGATACTTTCAATGTTGGAAAATTTTTGGACAGAGTAATAACCTTCTAGTAGATTCAACCATTTTTTTAGAGCATTTGCATCTATTTGTCCTTCAAATAAGAGGATATAAAAATTGACTTGTACCTTGAAGGTTGTATCACTTGTGAAATGGATTCTTGTCGAATATGCCTCAGTTGTCACCCTTGGTAGTCTATGAAGGATTTGAGCAAATTTTCCATCATCTCGTTCCTATGTCGCACAAGGGCTTCCTTGAGCAACGTCTTGAAAGGATCTCCTGCTTTCTCATCTCTCTTTTCTTCTGCCATGGGAGGTCACTTGGGCTGGTGAGGGAAGTTTTCCTCGAGAGAAATTAGCTCAAGACCCAACTCTCTATATCCTAACCTCGTCGGGGACCTGCTCTGAGAAACTACAAGGAGAAGCTTGCTCTGATACCACTGGTCCGGATTATTTTGCGAATGAGATGAAGACAAAAATATAACTGACATATAACAAGGAAATACACAGATATAATGCAGAGAACACAAAAATATAGTGAAACCCAACTTCTATTAATGAAAAAGAGAGAGAAAAACATTGTAGAACAAAAACTGACAGAATGGGGTAGCTTATCTCTGAAAAGAAAGAGATGTTGGCTACGCTTCATTTGCAACAATATTTGCATCACACTCCATTGCCTCCTTCATCTAAATTATATATGAGAGGAGAACAATTCCCATGATGCATGTGGGATAAATTGGAATAAGTTTATAAAATTCCATAAGCATGTTGTTGGCACAGGGGAAGACCTGGGGTTCAACGCTTCAACAACACACCAACAAAACCCTAACTACCTGTCCTTTCGGAAACACCTGCGAAGAATATGAAGTCTCACCCGAGGTAGAGGCATGGGTCGTTGTAGGACTCTAGTGTCTACAACCTAGCTGGGACACAGATCTGTGATTACAATACCCTAGCAGAGCACTTATAAGTTATCATTCATTAGAATCTAAGCATTATTCATAGTGCAGATAAAACCCTAATTATAGAGCAATGCAGTATCCACCAAGATCTAACACATACAAGAACTTACCATATAGAAGTAGATCAGAGATAACATTCATTTACATCACTAAGCACTGAGTTATCATATCAGATTCATCTAAACATGTACTGTTGCACTAAGCATAAATCATATGAACAATATACAACCATAAAAAAAAAGCAACCATAACACAGGATATACGTGGTTCACCCCTAGCCTGGGGCTACATCCACCAACTTTTCTTCTCTTTATTATCTTATGTTAATAATCTACATGGACAAAACCACAAAACCCTACTCTACATAGGACAGGAGATCTATGCGCACCTTGCCAGATCCTCCTTCCCCAACCTAGGTTACAGCACAAAGCCTCCTTGCAACTACTTGCACTTAGCCCTGCAAGTTCTCAACACACAGTCATGCACCAAGTTGATCTGATCACATAGATCCAACTACTATATCTATCTCTACTACTTCTTACATTGCTTAAGTATCTATTTATACATTACAAAAGAGCCTAAACATGGGTAAACCCATGGGCCGACATCCCATACCCATTACATAAACCCAAAACCCAAAAAGTTGTAATCAAGGGGTCGAGTTCTCGTGATCTCTGCTTCAACTTGCACCTCGTCTTTGACCATCCTGTCGAAGTCCCAAAATGGTCAAAATGACCAAGGATCCTCAAAATTTTGTCAAGGGCCAATAATCCCCCAACACTCACCTATGACTTGTCTCGAGCCACTCTGCTCTGGGTAATTCTACCTCGAAGGCCTCGATCTTGGCTCAAGATGCTTCAACCTACTACTTCACCAAGGCCTCCTGCTCGATGAGTTCCTGAATAAATGCCTCATTCACAGGTCCTTCCAAGCATTTCTCAACTGCAATGACTACTTTTTCTAGTTCTACTCCTCATCCTTCAATCTCTTAAAACAGTTGGAAAGCTTCATCCTGGACTGGCTGGAGATTCTTAGTCACTTCCATAGCTTTTCTCTGTATGGAATGGAATTGTTGTTGAACATTGCATTGTTCTTGGGATCTTTTCATTCTCTCAACTGCTGACAAGAGCTTCAACTGTGCCTGTACTGTTGTAGCCTGTTTCTTTGCCTCTTGGAGTTGTGGCTCCAGTGTCTTTAGTTCAGGATCCTTGGTAAGTCACTCATAAGTCTAAGCACTACAAATGCTAAGTTGTTTACACTCCACGGCTAAGGTATTGATTCTCTCAATTGCGCTCTGGGCAGTGGCTTCTCTTTGGTCTCACATGTCCTGTAGAGTGCTTTGTATTGTTTGTAGCTCTAGATCTACTATTCTTTGTTGAAGTTGTTAAATGGCGTCAGTAAGCTTCGCCACTTGATGCTCTACTGGGTCTTCTTCCAGTTGTTCTAAGCCCATCACATAGAGAATTTTTCTATTGACTGCTTCTTTGACTCTGGCCTGCTCCATGAGAAACTATTCTTTCTCCTACTGAATTTGCACTCTATCTTCTTTGAACTTCATTTGGAGGGTAGACTTCTCATGTTGTGAAACCATGCATTACTCTATCACTTCCTCTTGTTCTTGATTTAGGTCCACTGTTGCCTATTCGTTTTCTTCCTGGACATGACGAAGGAGAGCTTTAGTCGCATTTTCTATTCTGCGGAGTTGGGCAAGCTCATCTCCCAACTCTGTTTCTTGCAAAGGTGGGGGCCCAGTGGACATTGCACGACTGGATTGAAGGGCTTGTTGTACACCTCTTAGATCTGTTTCAATTCTATCATACATGGTTTCCTATTTTGCTTCATTATGTTGTAAGAGGACTTCTGAGGTATCTAAGATAGCAACGATGATTAGGTCGATGTTGTCCATCATGAGTATAATATCCATCTTGGGCTTGCTAGCTTTGGATTTCTTTCGTGAGGTAGGTTTCATGGGGGAACCCTTTATTTTCTTATATGGATCTGCATCATCAGGGGGATTCTATGGTGGTGTTACTTCTCCTTGATTTTGTGGATCTTCTTCCCCATTGTTTTCTTCTTTATCTACTTCATCGTCACCTCCTCCTCCAAGCGATTATGAATTAGTCTCTTCTAATGCGCTGCTCAGTTCCTGTATTTCTTCTGTCTTCTTCCTTTTGCTA
The DNA here is from genome assembly GCA_010110895.2 of Picea sitchensis. Taxonomy (NCBI): domain Eukaryota; kingdom Viridiplantae; phylum Streptophyta; class Pinopsida; order Pinales; family Pinaceae; genus Picea; species Picea sitchensis. Next base: position 53,835 of record SNQJ01S0070913.1, read on the forward strand.
CTAGTAGGTGCATTATACTCTTCGCGAGTAACCATAGGGCTTCTGATTAGGGCAGGGTTGGAAATTTCTCCTGGGTCAGCAGGGATAAGGAGCTCTTGAGGCCATTCCTTAGTTATCTCTTCTAGGTCCTCCTCTGTGACCTTATAATAACTCTGTAGCACTTCTTTATGTTCGTCTCTGTAGGTAGTGATATAGATAAAATGTTTGTCTACATGGAACTTCACAAATGGCATGAACCTATGCAGGGTGTTATGCGTCATATGAGGGACAGACCCAATAGCCCTCTTCAACTGTAGGTAGTATGTGTGGAACACCGTGTTGGACTGCCATTGTTTATCCATATCACTTGAATACTAGAGCATGGTGAACTTCATGGCTAAAGGTTCAGATGGCTCTATTTCAGGGAAGGTCTCACCTTCCTACATCTCCCAAGAAATGAATGCACTGAGGATCAACAACCAGCTAAAATGGAAATCATAGCCCTGATCCTGAACTTCATGGTAGTCTTGTTCTAATTGGTTAACTAAGTAGCTTTCCCAGTTCATTTGTAACCCCTCCACGCATTTTCCTGCGAGGTCAACAACAAACCATGTGACCTGCGTGGGCTTGTTCTTTCTCACTAGCTTACCAGCAATAACCTGGCAAGCAAGGTGCACTGCACCATTATGGATAGAGGCTACCTTGTATCCTCACTTCCCCTTCTCCACGTCGCCATAGGTATATTTAATCTTCTGCAACAGGGCATGGTCTACAGCCTTCCCTGGGTAAAAGTCTTGCGGTTCAGGTCCCTGCATACTCAATTCGGTGATTCGATGGATCAACGTCAAGTCGATGGTGATGCATCTGTCCAGCCACAGATAACCACCATGGAAGCATGACAACAAGAGATTAACGCAGACGTTAACCTACTGGTGCCTTCCAAAGTGGGGTATCTTCATTACGTTCAGGATAGTGGACTGCACGAGGTCCATAGTCCAAGGTCAGGGGATTATCCTTGACTTCTTCCCCTTCATCCTAGTTAAATACCTATGAGGTGTGAGCATGTTCTAGTTATTTCGATCTCCCAAGTTATAGTCGCTGATCTTCAACGTCAAAATCTTGTCCATCTGTGGCTTAACTGCACGTATCCCCTTTGGGAGGCACACGATAATCAGGGTGTAGTCAAAGTCCCTTGGGACGCTATCACGACTCACCACACCAACCAAGGGTGGGATGTAGTCAGGCAGGATGGATGGGTTTAACTTCGCATTCACCAAGTCATCTCGATGCTTGGTTCTTTTCTCAGTCATAGCTCGGGATGGTCTAGATCCACGAGCAATCGACGAGGAGGCTTGCACTCCTCTCATCGATGAAGCTTGAATTCCCGTAGATATCACCTTTTTATACATTAGATCGATTATAATTTCCTCTACCGACTTTTCTATAGTGATGACCTCGTCCGACATGCATGCTCGAGATTGGATAACTCAGGTCAATGAACAAACACTCAATGCAATAAAATGGGTGGCAAAGTCAAGATAAACACTGCACGGTGGTAGTCATATCTCTGTGGGTTCAAATAATCATTGTTTGAAAAAGTGTACTCGGTGCAACATTCGATGGGATAAATAGGAAATGTTGTAACAGTTTCTTCCAACGGGTCGAAAATCTTTCATCAATGCATTTCCATCCATTATGGTGTGAGCGCAACTATCCATTGGAAAGATTTCGGACCATAACCATGTTTATATATGTTCGAGAGTGTCGTTCGAATGGTCATAATGCCTCCAATGGTTATATCTCTCTTCTATGGAGAAGTGTCAATCTGTGTTATCCTGATATTCTGGAAAAGTTCAAATTCTAGAGACCTTCCTTCTATGAAGTTCTATCTGGAGCTTCTTGCAATTTTTCTAACTTTTCTTTCTTCTTGCTAAGATTTCTAACCTTCTTCCCTGTGATCTGCATCTCGGTATTCCTCTTTCCATTATAATTCTTATCTCCTCTTGGCATACTAACTTCACGTTGTTGATGATCTTTCATAGGTTTCAAGGGAAATACTTCTTCTATGTTTGGGGTAGGTGCTCTACTCTCTTGTATGGAAAAGTTTTTCAAGTCTGTCTGTGTTCTTTCAACCTTGACATCCAAGTCTCTGGTTCTGAAGAGCTTTGACCTGTTCTTATGTTCTTCTATCAAGTGTTTTATTCTCCTAGTCATGAAATCATTTAATTCTTGTTTTTTCTGTTCTTGGGCTTCTTCTTCTTTTCTTCGAGTTTGATCTTTCTCAACCCAGGGTTTTCCTAGCAGTAAAGCAAATGGGGCATTGTTCTCAACAAATTTAATAATCTCAAATTCTTTCTCTATCGAAGTTACATGATCACTCATAGATATCTAGGTAAATCTTCCACATAGGGTTATTATCTTTCCTCTAAATAATCGTATTCCTCCCAATGAAGGAACCATAGCAAGCTTTCCCAAGGTTTCCCAAGTTCTTTCTGTCATGACATTCACCTATGTTTCCTCATCCAGAACACAGACAATGTCAAAATATCTTATTCTTTCTTTTATGCACTCTTTGTCTTTTAAGATCTCTGATAGATTGGTGTGTCTGTGATCATTCAGGGTTTCTTTCATCTACAAAAATACAGTCTTTGATTCTTTTTGAGTTTCTGTCATAGTCTTAGTCTCTTGGCCTTTCTCATGGTTTTCTTTTTTCATATTTATTCTTTCACCTTAGCAATCATTCTAGGGCAATCCAGAACTTCATGGTCCATATCTTTACAACAAAGACAAACAGGGTTTCTACTAGGGCATTCCCTAGCAATATGTCCCAGTCTTATGCAACTGTAACAAAGGGTTAAGCCTCTCCTTCTCTTGAATGATCCCCAATCCTTCTTGTACTGCATACTAGCCTGTAAAAATTTCTCTCCAGGATCCTTCATCCATTTGTTAGTCCAAACATTCTTTCTATGCATAGGAATAACATATCTTTCACTATTTCTACCATATCTAATCATATCAAATCTTCTTTCTTCTAGTTGTGCCCTAGTTTTCAGACTAGGACAAAATTTATCAAACATACCTAGATACATTCTTTTGAAACAAAAAATTTCACTTATTCTTCTTTTAACAGAGCACAAAGCTTTTAGATCTTACCTTTTCAATCAAAAAAATTCACTATTATTACCTTTAACAGAGCACAAAGCTTTTAGATATTACCTCTTTTCTTCCGATCTACTTCCTTTCTTGGCACGACACTTCACAAGTCAAGTGGAATACTGCGCACTATAGCAGTAGATCCATGCACATATATTTTTCTTTCCCTCAGTTCCCAGCAATCACAGTTTCATGTCCCGACAGTGGAACCATTTGTTGGCACAGGGGCAGACCCAAGGTTCAACACTTCAACAACACACCAACAAAACCCTAACTACTGGCCCTTTCGGCAACACCTCTGAAGCAAATGAAGTCTCACCCGAGGTAGAGGAAGGGGTGGTTGTAGGACTCCAGTGTCTACAACCTAGATGGGACACAGATTTGTGATTACAATACCCTAGCAGAGCACTTAGCAGTTATCAGTGATTAGCATCTAACCATTATTCACAGCACAGATAAAACCCTAATTAGAGAGTAGTGTAGTATCCACCAAGATATAACACATCCAAGCACTTAGCATACAAAAGTATATCAAATCTACCATTCATTACATCACTAAGCACTAATATATCATACCAGATTCATCTAAACATGTATTATTTCACTAAGCATAAATCATATGAAAAATATACAACCATCAGCACAAAGCAACCATAACACAGGATATACGTGGTTCACCCCCAGCCTGGGGCTACGTCCAACAACTCTTCTTCTGTTTATTATCTTTTTTCAATCATCTACATGCACAGAGCCACAAAATCCTACTCCGCATAGGACAGGAGATCTGAATGCACCTCACCAGATCCTTCTTCCCTAAGCTAGGTTACAACACAAAGCCTCCTTACAAATACTTTCACTTAGCCCTGCAAGTTCTCAACACATAGTCATACACCAAGCCGATCTGATCACATAGATCCATCTACTATCTCTATCTCTACTACTTCGTACATTGCTTATATATCTATTTATACATTACAAAAGGGCCTAAACATGGGTAAACCCATGGGCCGACATCCCATACCCATTACATAAACCCAAAACCCAAAACTTCATAATCAAGGGGTCAAGATCCCGTGATCTCTGCTTGGACTTGCACTTTGTCTTAGACTATCCTGTCGAAGTCCCAAAATGATCAAAATTACCAAGGATCCTTAAAAATTGGTCAAGGGCCAACACATGTAAAACACTAGGACTTCCCAGGTGGTTACCCATCCAATTATTACTCTAGCCTGAGCATGCTTAATTGAAGAGTTCTAATGGGATCCGATGCATTAACGCTATGTTGTAGGCAAGTACATAAGAACACTAGGAAATCATTACATGATGTCTGTAAGATGACATTATATTCCATTCCCCATCAAAAGGGTGAATATCATGGTTTATAAAAACCACAGGCTCAAAAATGGTGATTCGATAGAAAATGTGGATCGCCACTGAGATCCATCTCTATTAGAGAGGTATGAAAATACATATAAAAGTACCTCAGATAGAAATTTTAGAATCAGAAATGGCAAAATGAGATCGTGGTGAATCTTACAAGTTTACATATTTGAGGTATGTTATGGCACATACTTGAGACATATGTTATCACTTGGTTTGAGGTATGTTATGGCACATGCTTGAGGCATATGTTGGAACTTTGTTTGAGGTAAGTTATGAATTTTATGGTACATGCTTGAAACATATTTTTTCATATCTTTGGTACATGTTTTATGGATGTGATGGCACATGTTTTGGTACATGGTTGATGGATGTTATGGCACATGTTTTATGGATATGACACATACTTGTTACATGGATGATATGGAACACTTGTCTTAGCATATGGTTTGATGCACATCTTGGTGATGGTATTGGTGTATGATCTATGTAAGTGGATCCGATTATAGTTGATGATGGGATATCAGTGTCAATGACAGATATAGTGACAGTGACAATGACAATGACAGTGATAGTGACAGTGACAGTAATAGTGATAGTGATAGAGACAATAACTGGGACAGTGATAGGTTGGATGATAGGTTAATTTTCAGTGATAGGTTTATTATCAATGATAGGTTATTATCAATGACAGGTTTATTATCAGTGACAGTGTGGTGATAGGTTGAGTCTACACTTATATTTATGGGCGGAAGGAAGGGGTAAAGAAAGGGGGTCGTAGCCTCCTTCCGATTAGAGCCGGATAATATAGGTATTTGGAGATTCTTTCAGGTTGGAGCCTATAAATCAGGGGGTTGTATCCTCCTTCTAGTTTGAGCTGGAGAATATAGGGACTTGGAGCTTCCTTCAGGTTGGAGCCTATAAATCAGGGGGTTGGAGCCTCCTTCCAGTTGGTGTTAGAGAATTCAGTGAGTTGTAGCTTCCTTCATGTTGGAGCCTGTAAACAGGGGGTTGGAGCCTCCTTACAGTTGGTGCTGGAGAATTTGGAAGTTGGTTCTTTCTCTGAATGTAATATTTTGATTAATAAGAAATCATTCTGTGGTTTTCTCCCATTTTGGTTTCCATGTAAAATTATGGTGTACTGTGTATCTTTGGTTATGATGTGATGCATTGTTTATGGTTATACGTTCATGATATATTAAATACAATAATAATTTAATGTAATTGTTGATAATTTAATGTTGTGATTGAAAATGGTAAAAAGTGCTCAATACTGATTCACCCCCCCCCCCCC
>SNQJ01S0070913.1:64612-94666 GCA_010110895.2 Picea sitchensis
TTTTCTTTTCCGACTATGAGAAATATGACTCTCTTTTGTTTTCCATAAACACAATGCTCACAGAAGTCCAAATCAATTTGTTTAAGATCTGGCAGCAAATTTATTTTGTGAAGTATCTGCATACCCTTCTCACTCATGTGTCCAAGCCTATGATGCCACAGTGTTGTATCCACTCCTGTAGAAGCTAAAGATATAGAAGAGTCAGTATTACCAGTACATAAATACAATGTACCTACCTTCTCTCCTTTCACTATCACCAAAGATCCTTTGATGACCTTCCATGTCTGATCTGTAAATATGGATATACAACCTTCACTTGCCAACTGCCCTGTTGAAATTACATTTTACCTTAAATCTGGAACATGTCTTACCTCTTTCAACAACCATTAGTTTCCATTGCATTGCTTTATTTTTACCTTTCCCATTCCAACAATTTTGCATGGTGCATCATCAACCAAATGAACCTATCCAAAATTACCTTGAACATAATCTAGAAAATGTTTCTTATGGGGTGTGGCATGAAATGAAGCCCCTGAATCTACTACCCAAGACTCAGAAATATTATCTACAGAAAGAATCAAAGCATCTTGTAACACATCACCTGTTACAGTTGCTTCCTGATTTCTCTCTTGTTGTCCATCTCTTTATTTCTTTGGAGCTCTACAGTCTTTCTTCAGATGTCCTTTCTTCCCACAATTCTAGCACTCTATCTTTCCAAGTATGGATTTGGATCTGCCCTTCCTAGAATTCCCACGGTTCCCTGAGCCCTTTCCTATATCCTTTTGTCTTCCCGTACTCTCCATGTTCAACACATTACCTGATGTCTCACCTGTGCTTTTCCGTCACATTTCCTCACTAAGGATAACACCAAAAACATCATCAAATTTTAAAGTAGTTGAGCCAGGGAAAGAGTTACTTACAGCCATGACCAAGCCGTTCCATCTTTCTGGCAATGAGAACAAGATTAGAAGATCCCTAACCTCATAATCAAAGTCCACTTTTACTGAACTTAGTTGATTAGTAACCGTATTAAATTCATTTAAATGATCTGCAACAGACCCACCTTCTGACATATTCATATTAAATAATCTCTTCATTAGAAATACCTTATTAGACGTCGAGGGTTTTTCATACAATTTAGCCAAGACATCCATCAGATCCTTTGTTGTCTTTTCTTTCGAAATATTGAAAGCCACCGACGCTGCCAAGCTCATCCATATCGTTCCTAGAGCCTTTTTGTCAAGAATCTCCCATTCTTTGTCCTTCATGGCCGTCGGATTCTTTGCTACTCTGCCCAATGGTGGGAATAGATCCTTCTGATATAAATAGTCTTCCATCTGCATATTCCATAACTGGTAGTTTTGGCCATTAAATTTCTTGAACCTAAACTTTCCATCTTCCAACATTGCTCCCACTCGAACCAAGAACCCTCTTTTCCTGCGAGTTACCTTTTGCTCTGATATCAGTTGTTAGAAAAATAGGAACGTGGAGCAATAAAATAAAACAAATGAGGAAAAAAAAACACAGAATATACACAATATAAGAGAGACACAGATTTACTTGGTTCACCCAGTGTGGGCTACGTCCACTAGAGAAATTGCCAAGTCCTTCCTTTATTATTATCCAGCAAATGAAGGGATACAACCTATAGAAAAACCCTCTGTAACTTCCTCTTCTTTCTCTCACAGTCTCCTTTCTTAGAATACAATACTCACCATCATCCATAGCTGCAATACATTTCCCTCATAAAAGAGGGTTTCCTTCTAGGGCAAAAAAACACTAACATAATTTCTACTGTTAGATATGTGACCTTATAATGAACGGTCCAGATTTACAATGAAATTACAATATACTTTTACAAGGGGGGATAGGCCCCCTGGACCCTGAACCACCTAGCCAGGGGGATAGGCCCTGGACCCCACAGAGGGGGTACCCCCCCACTGCACTCCCCTGCGTGGAAGAGTGTACATACTTATGGGGTGTAAAGTCTTCATGGGGTATAAAAACAGCTGAAAAAAATGAGACCTCTAAGTCAGGAAGATAATCAGGCTCCACAACTAAAACAATGCGCGTAGTCATCACATCTCTTTTCAGAAATAAAGCTGCCACCATTCTAGCGAGTCTGGCACTCTATATTTTTACAGTCTTTGTACATTTCTTTCATTAATAGAAATCATGTATTGTTGTATTTCTTTGTTTCTGTAAATTTCTATGTGTATTTCATTGTAATATCTCTTCTTTCATTTCATTCCGAAAATAATCTGGATCAGTGGTATCATAGCATGTTTCTCTTGATCGTTTTTCAGTGCATGTCCCCAACGAGGTCTGAGTATAAAAAGTTAGGTCGCGAGCTTGTCTCTCTTGAGGAAAATCTCTCTCACGCACCCAAGAAACCCTCTATGGTGGAAGAAACTAAAAATAGTGGAGCAGAATATTTCGAACTCTGTTTAGGGTATCCTCAGATTAGAATGAAGAAAGCATATATCCCAAAAATAGCATTATGAACTCATGAAGGCCACTATGAATTTTTGGTCATGCCTTTTGGCCTTACAAATGCACCTTCCACATTCCAAGGGTTGATGAATTCCATTTTAAAACCCTTCCTTCAAAAATTTGTGTTAGTATTTTTTGATGATATACTAATCTATAGCAAGTCTTGGGATGATCATGTTCGACATGTTGACAAGGTGCTACAACTGCTAAAGGAGCAACAACTATATGCCAAACCATCCAAATGTTTCTTTGGGGTGAAGGAGGTAGAGTATTTGGGTCATATTGTATCTCATGAAGGTGTCAAGGTAGACCCTAACAAGATTAAGGCCATGATGGACTAGCCGATTCCCAAAACATTGAAGAATCTTAGAGAATTTTGGGGTTTTGACAAGTTACTATTTCAATTTTGTTTGAAACTATGGAAGAATAGCAACACCTTTAACGACATTAACTAAGAAGGATGCATTTTCATGCACTCCAGAGGAAAATCAAGATTTTTAACAACTTAAAGAGGCGATGTGCAAAGCTCCTTTCTTCACCACAGTGGACTTCACAAAAACCTTTATTCTGGAATGTGATGCCTCGGGAAATGGAATTGGTGTTGTTCTAATGCAAGAAGGAAGACCCCTTGCTTTTGAAAGTCTGCCACTCAAGGGAAAGAACTTAAACAAACCCATTTATGAGAAGGAAATGATGGTAATACTACATGCATCGAAGAAATGGTGCCCTTACCTAATAGGTAGGCACTTCAAGGTCAAAACAAATCATGATAGTCTTAAATACTTCTTGGAACAAAGGCTATCTTCAAAAGAACAACAAAAATGGGTGACAAAGATGTTGGGTTATGATTTTGAAATCATCTATAAAAAAGGGAAGAAAAATGTTGTGGAAGATGCACTCTCAAGAGAGGATGAATATGTTGATGCCTCTCTTTGTGCTATCTCTATCATCCAACCCAATTGGATAACAGAAGCAAGGGATGAATGGAAGAATAAAGAAAATGTGTGGACTCTCATTCAAAGATTGTAGCAAGATTCCAATGCATCAGATACATTTACATGGAAAAATGATTCACTATGGTACAAAGATCGCTTATATTTATGTAAGAAATCCCAACTCAAACAAAAGGTACTCTTGGAATTACACACCTCTCTGGTAGGAGGGCACTTAGGATTTTTGAAAACCTACCATAGGGTCAAGAAGGAATTTTTTGGGATGGACTTAAAAATGATGTTCAAAGGTTTGTGGCAGAATGTTTGGTTTTCCAACAAAATGAGGTGGAAACAATTAAGACCCTAGGTATTTTACAACCATTAGACATCCCAAGTCAGTGTTGGGAGGAGGTTTCCATGGATTTCATCACTAATTTACCGAAGTCTTATAAAAAGAGTGTCATCATGGTGATTGTTGATAGACTAACCAAGTATGCACACTTTTGTGCACTCTCTCATCCTTTCAAATCTAGTACAGTTGCCACTTCATTCATGGAGATAGTTCAAAAGATACATGGAAGCCCGAAGATTATTGTAAGTGACAAAGATCCCATCTTCACTGGACATTTTTGGACATAATTATTTTCTTGTTTGGGCACTCAATTGCCTCATAGTTTATCTTATCATCCTCAATCTGATGGACAAACCAAGATAGTGAAAAAATGTCTGGAAGGATACTTTCGCTGCTTTGTCTCTGATAAACAAACACAATGGTTCAAGTGGTTACCCTTAGCAGAATGGTGGTATAACACGTCCTTTCATACTGCAACAAAAATGACACCATTTATGGAATTCTATGGATATCACCCACCTTCCATCTCTTCTTCTCTAAAATAAAAATCTAAGGTTCAAGCAATGGAATATCACATCAATCATCTACAACAAGTTCTCCGACTTTTAAAGGACAACCTGACCATGGCACATAATCGCATGAAACAACAATTAGATTAGCATCGTAGTGAAAGAAGTTTTGAAGTAGTGGATTGGGTATTTTTAAGACTACAACCATACAAACAGATGTCCCTCAAGCAATCTAAGAAAGATAATAAATTATCACCAAAGTACTTTCGCCCTTATAAGATTTTTCAAAAGATTGGTACTATCGCATACAAATTGGAATTTCCTGCATCTTTGCAAGTACACCCAGTTTTCCATGTTTCATGCTTAAAGAAGGTTATAGGTGACAAGATCCCAGTTCAAACTATATTTCCATAAATTGATGAGGAAGGAAAAATCATATTGGATCCTGAAGCTATCACTGACACAAGAATTCACTAGCTGAGGAATAGATCCATTTCAGAGTATCTCATTAAGTGGAGGAAACTACCTATTGAAGGTTCCACCTGGGAAGATGAGCCTTTTATACAGAAGCATCTATAATTACTCAAGCTTTTCAAACAACACTTGTCTGAAGGGGAGGGGCATGTTAAGCCCTAAATAGTGGCACATTACCCCTTAATTGGGGAACATTACATTAGTATTGTTATTTTATTTATGTCGGATTGAGTCCATTAGTTGTAAGTGTACCTTCTAGTCTCCTATATATACCAAGGAGACCTTTTTATTTGGAATCATCTTGTATTTGTAAATTTATGTGGTGTATAAGGAGGTTTCCCCCTCGAAGAGGCTTATTATCTGAAATTATATCTTTGTCAAGGCGTTGAGTACTTATTCTGAGGTTTTTTATGCTATTTTGATATTTGGTTCTTAACATTCAGGTTTTTTATTTCTTTAAATTGGTTTTGTAGTGGTCAAGATCCTATGGTGTAATTTAAGAGTCTTTTTTATGCTATCATCATGTAGAAAAATTATTAATACATGATCTATGGCCATTAAGGATGATAAAATATCCTACTTCTCAATCAATAGATACTTCCAGGAGAGAGGAGCCTCAAGACTTCTTTGAGATTATTTTATTTGCAATTCATGGTCATGGATAGATATAATTCCAATGTGTGTCATATTAGGGTTGATATATCCCATGGATGTCGAGGCAAGTATTCATTCAATTACCATAATATCAGTTATAGCAATCCTGGTAGTGGGTGAAGCCGATGATGACAACATTAGAAGAGAGGAGAAGCAACAATGGGTGGTCGAGGCGACAGTCTAGTGAGTAAAACCATGCCTCCCAAGAAACAATCCAAGGCCAATATAGCCAAAAAAATAGAAGGTCATGGAGGACAAGACCTTTGGCCTCAAGAAACGAGAACAAGAGGAAAAAAAATTCAAAAATGTCTCCATAATTGGTGCCAAAGTTAATGCATCCAAGAAAAAGAAGGAAAGATGAAAAGGATTTTCATATAAATGCTCGTGGGCTCGGATCCTAGTAGCCACACCATGCTTCCACACTCAACGCACCATAGATTAGGGTTTTATGTGGAGAGAGTTGCACGAACAAGGCCACATAGAGGGTTGCACACAGAACAAGAAGGAACGCAAATGGGGATGAGAATGGACCGAGGAAGAATTATAACGTTAGAGAATAATCAAAGATGAGGGAGTGGGCATAGAGAATCAATCAAAGGGGAAAACAGGAAGGAAGAGGTACATGTATGAAATAAAGAAGCATGTGTTGTACACAAGGGGAAAGGAAATGCCAAGAGGAATGATTCATGGAGTTAGCCTACACTCTGATACCACTGACAGGCCAAGTATGGTAGAAAATGTAACTGCACACTTGATGATTTTCATTAACATGAATCTCAATAAATACACATTTTTATGATTGTTGGTCTTCTCCTTCTAAAGTGACTCTTCCTATCACCTACGACTCTTCATATTTCTCCTAAGTGATATTTATAATAATATTTACATAAGTAACATAGTCACAAGGATTACATGTCCAACCCAAAAGAATTGTTGGAATTGCAATTTCTTCATTGCTGGATTTGTATTTTTTATTGTAAAAATGGTTTTGGCACCTTAAAAAACTGTTATTGCATTCAAATTGTGTAATTTCAATAATTGAAATTTGCAATTTTATCAATTTGTAACTCGACTTTAGGAAAAAATACTCAAAAAAAATGGCCGAAAAAATTCCAAATCACAGCATGTTTAAACTACGCTTATAAACTATCAACTGTGTCCCCTCCCTTGTAGTCCCAATCTATTTTCCTTTTCTCATCCTTCACATTTCCCCCATTTTTGTGCCTATTTTCCAATTGACAATGGTTGCAATCTCCCCCACCGTTGTCTCTAAATGCACTTCTAGAAATCTTAACAACAATGACAATTCTTACTATGATGTACTCTCAAAGAATAAGGCTAAAGATTTTATGATTTTGATCTTTTCCATTAAATTATCATCATTGAAATTTTGTCATAAAATCTTTGTTGAAATTGCAATTTCGGATACTGAAATCATTGTTTTTAATGAAAAATTGAATTTAGCACCCTTGAATTCACTTTACACGAAAAAGAGGATTTTTTTAGGACACAAGACCCCTATGGTATGTCATGATCGTCATTGTAATGAGCTATGATATGTTGGAGAAAGTTGAGTGATTCCTTGGCCATAATACTCTATAAGTCTCAATACTCTTATGTTCCAAGGAAGCCTTGGAAAACAATGGATCGCTCGAGGTGTTGTGTAACAAAGAAGGTTGTGCCTGAGCTTGGAGGGTGAGTCATTGTAAGGAAGAGGAGACTTTATGTTAGCTAGGATCATGAGCATATTGGGTATATATGAGAGAATAGTGAGTCAAATTCTATTTGTGGCAGCCATATGGATGTGGATCCATGATCATATAGATAAGTATTTTGTTTAAAAATGTACTCTATCTAAAATTATGAACATCAACATCAATGGAATACTTAGGCATAGAAACATTTCTAATATGCATGATCATTTAATAATCATTGTAGGCGTATGTTGGGATACCGGAAGTGTGGAGATTGATAGACAATAAAGACAAATGACAACTGATGGAATAACTAAAGAGGATGATGATGTTGGTGCAAGTTGAAGAGTGAAGGACATTGCAATTGTTTCTACAGTAAAGAGAACATAGAGGATGGTGTTATTCCAAAGGGGATGGGTTGTAACATACCCATTTTGATCCACTGATTAAATATGTAATTAATTATGCTAATTAATATTTTAATTTCGATATGGATAATTAATTACAATGCCATGATGATTTGGACATGTAAATGTTGTAAACATTATATCCTCCAATTGATAAGAAAAATCCCAACAAGTGACTGAGGCAAGAGAACCTAATGTGACCATGATACCATGAGAAGGGAATAGTGATGGGGCTTGGGGTTCACGTTGTAAATAATCTTAAGAAAGCCTTTCCAAAACATTTGTTGCCAATTTTTTAAATTTGAATGTTTTCCCTCTTTACCCAAACCATTTTTTGAGAATACTTGATTGGTTGAGATGTCTCCTCCCCACAATTATGGAAGCATGGAGTGGTGGTTGAGAAGTATCTCAAAGACAAATGCATGGGATGTGTGAGAGTACTCACCCCAAAATTCATGCATGATCCATGTTGCATGGGAAGAGGAGTAAATCATGAACTATGGGAGAACTAGGAGACAGAGATGCATGAGTGGGAAGGGAGTGTGTCTATTCATGTAGAGTGAAGCCAATAGTGAGAAATTCATTGTTTATAAAATTTATTTTGAATACCCTAAATTCATTTCTTTGAATTGGTGCGAGAAGTTCTTGAACTTGTTGAGTGTGAGGGTCGCGATTTGGTGCATAGTTGGGTGCACACAATAAGAAAAATAAATGGGAATCATTAAGGGATTGTGGAGCATTGAAGGGATCCCATTAGATTTTGTGAAATCCAATAGAGGGATCATATATAATTCATAGAGACATTGCACCCAAAGGAGAAAGAAATTCCCTTATTGTACTCTTGTTTATGAGAGAGTTTATTTTTCCAAATTCACCCTGGTGGTATCATGGTCTAGCTAGGGGGTGGCCAATTGCAGAAGGAAATGTGGAGTTGAGCCAATTGTTGGGTGGAAAAGTGCCCACCCTCAATCATTTGGTTGGTATCTTCCAAATTTCAAATAAGTGATTTTACCTGGTTAAAAATTTACATACAATCTATGTAATTTGTGAATTGTACACAAAATGGTATGGGAAATATATTAGTTTGAGCCTTTTAGAATTATAATTATAATGGCTGCAAAATTTCATGATTGTGGTAACATGTGTGGAAAGGAAGTTATGCATGCCTAGTTGCATGGATTTCTTTTCTTGTTACCTTAGGAATTTAGCATGAAATTTGTGATTGCTACTTTGGAAATGCATTTGAGCTTCTTGTGTATATTGTTCATAGACTCTATTTCAGATATGAATTTAAGTTACAACACTTAAATAGCCTTATTGTGTCAAACCTATGTGTTGAGGCTAGTGCAATGTATTTATGATTAGTGTGATATGTTAATTGTTCTTGTTTGGAGGCATGATGTTATATGAAGCTAGAGGCATTCTTGTGAGGGAGTCAAGGAAATGAATATCTTGCAGTCCTAGCAGCATGTTTTCCTACTTGGACTCCTATCTCCTAACCTGTAGAATCTTTATCTTGGTTGTTTTGATGAGTTGTCTTGTATTTGGTTCATGAAACTCATCAAAGTAATTATTGTCTAGTTTATTTGGAATAAACATTCATATATAAAGAAGTGACTTGGTTGCATAGACTGAGATTTTCCTTGGCAAGGATTTTTGATGCATTAGCATGAGGAATTATTCTTGTTATGATAAAGTTGATGAATTTGAGTGCCTACCTCATTAACCTTTGTTGTTGAAATTCATATATGCATCGATGAGGCCGATTGCCATGTATTTACCAGTTTAAAATTTACACGAGTTTGTTGGATGGTGCATTTACTTAATTGTATGTATCTACATGTATTAAAGTAACTTGTTAGTGTGATGTTAAGATGAAGTTTGTAGGTTCTTGGGACCCTTGTCCTCCTAGACCAATCTTGGAGATTCTTGGTTGGTTATTCTTGCTGGTGATTTTCTCTTGTGTGCTCTCCTTGGAAGAGGTGCACTGTATCTGTATGGTGTTGTTGTTGCAGTTGTCTGGTTTTATAGATCTCTCTTGTGCACTAGCCTTGTGCTAGGGTTTCTTCATTATTTGTTTTCTCTTAAAATTTGGTTCATGGTTGGATTATTTTGGATGAAAACTATCTAAGAAAGGTTGGTCGGGTTTTTCCCCCATTTGGGGTTTTCCTAGGATAAACTCTTGTGTCTATTGTACTTGTTTATGTTTCTCATATTTTCAGTACATGATATAATTGTTAATTTAAAATAAGATCTAAAAACACTGGTAAATCTATTGCTATAAAAATTTAAAAAATCTAACATGGTATCAAAGATGTTTACCTTCAAGAAAGTCTAACAGTTAGAAGGGAAGATCTTGAAATTTGCAGCTGGAAAATTAATTTGCAAGCTCGTTGAGCACTTGTTCCAAGGCGTTGGGACAAATTTCACCCTAGAGAAATCTCCCAACCCTAGCACACCTCTTGCAACACTCAAATTATTTTTTGGTCGAGTTCGATGTTTTTGGATTTCTCAGTCCTAGAGTTTCTACCAGTGAAAATGATTACTAGTATGAGAGTTGAGGATAGACTGGATAGAGAAGATAACTTTAGATCATGGAAGCATAGAGTAATCCTCATTCTAGAAGAGAATGATTTTTTTGATCATGTTAAGAAGGTTCTTCCAAAGCTAGAAGAAGAAGAAGCCAAATAAAATTTCAGGAAGAATCAAGTCAAGGCCAAGAGGATATTGACAGACTCAATTAAGGATCACCTGATACCTAATGTATCAAAACTAAAGACACTAAAGGAAATGTTTGATGCCCTAACCAGAATTTATGAAATCAAGAACATGATTCAGAAGCTAACTCTAAGGAATCAACTCAAAAACGTGATGATGAATAAGTCAGACACAGTCTCCAATTACTTCATGAGAATTTTGCAGATTAAAGGCAAACCAGTAGCCATTGGAGACTCAGTGGATGATGAAGAACTTGTAACCACTACACTTAATGGATTTCCCTCTTCTTGGGACCCATTTTTTCAAGGAATTTGCACAAGAAGTAAATTTCCCAAATTTGACAAGCTATGGATAGATTGTACCCAAGAAGAATCTAGATTGATATCCAAATCATAGAAGACAAATGACGAAGAAAACCAAGCTCTTTTTGTTCATGTGAAGAAAAGGAAAGAAAGGAAAGAATTCAGTGCAAAGAAAACTAGAAGACCACACCATAAGAAGGATGTATCTGAAATTAGATGTTACACTTGTAAGGAGTTGGGACATTACGTATTTCAATGTCTACATGGGAAAGGAAAGAGGAAACATCATGCACATGCATCAAACACAGAAGAGCCCGCATCTCAGAAGAAGGAAAAGGAATCAAAGGACGGAGAATATGTATTTGTTTCAACCCTCACATGTATTATCACTCAAGGAAGTGATATTTGGCTCGTGGATAGTGGTGCTTCTTATTGGAGAAATTTCTATTTTCGGCACACTAGTTCAATGGGAGTAACACTAGTTCAATGGGAGTTAACTGACTAGTTCTATTTTAGACTTTAACACTAGTTCAGTGGGATCTAACTGACTAGTTCTATTTTAGACTTTATAATCTTAAACCATCACTATTATGCATGCATTCCTAATTATAGGATGTCATTTCCTATATGAGTGAACATCACTCACTCATTGATTAAATAATAATATACATTGATTCTCATTATTCATTGTGTATCTCTCTTCATTTTCTTGATAAGATTTGTTTGCGTATGCTTTAGATATATCTCTTGTCTAGGTTTCCATGAAACACTGACATGGTATCAGAGCTATGTTGCTTGGACCAAGACAGACAAGCCAAAGAATAAGGAAAATCAGTGCTTCAACTAGCTAAATCTGTGGTCATACCTTTTAGCAGTGATTCCTCTAAAAATATTAAGCTTTTGAGGAAACTACTCATGCTGGAAGTAAATCGACCAATTCTACAAGTGGGTTTTCAACCGTTTGGCGAGATTCCTCATTGTTTGCTCATAAAGTAAGTTGCAATATAGCCTCCTGAAACTGATACAAATATGTGGTCGTACCTTTCAGCAGTTATTTCTCCAAAAGTATTAATGTTTTGAGGAAACGGCCCAAAAGGAAAGTAAATCAACCCATTTTTCAAGTGGGTTTGCAACCATTTGGCGAGATTCCTCACCATTTTCTTAGAAAGTAAGCCACAAGATAGCCTCCTGAAATTGATACGAAACTATGGTCGTACCTTTCTACAATGATTGCTCCCAAAATATTAAGTTTTTGAGGAAACGGCTCATGTGGAAGTAAATCAACCCATTATACAAGTGGGTTTTCAATTGTTTGGCAATATTCCTCACCGTTTGCTCATAAAGTAAGTCGGAAAATCGTCTCCTGAAAATTATACGAATTTTCACTTAAAGTGTCCTTTCTGTCATGATTTCTTAATTTTTCACTTGCAGATTGAGAGTAATTTTTAGGGGTTCTTAGAAACAGTGGGAGAGATGGATAGGACAACTATTATACAATGAAACTTGGTGGTAATCCTCACACCATACAATTATTTTTATTGGAAGCCCCAGGTAGAATTCTAACTCAGAAGGAAAAGACTGTATAATTTGACGATGGCAACAGAAACATAACCTACATTAGCGATTGAGAAGATGAGATGGGCGAGCCGTAAGGATGAGGCCACATGACTACTTCTTGAGTTAATATCCACTTATTTATGGTTTCATGTTGCTACATGAAAGACTCAAAACAAGATCTGGACCACCTTGGAAAGACTCGACCCCATAGTGTCATTATTACTCTGGGGGGTCAACTCTACAGGATACCATAGGTAGTTCCAACTAGTGTTCCACCAAAACAGTGCCGCAAGGTAATCTCTCATACTGCAAAATTCATCCTCTTCACAGTCTGTTCAAAGGATGCACAAAAGGCCACTACAACCACTGCAGCCTCAACACCTTCTATCCATCAAAAGAATATTGCATAAGATAAAGCAGATATTGTTTCTTCACCTACAATGGTGTCTACGCAATGCCCCATCATGCCCAGAGACAACAGGTTGGTGGAATAGATTCAACCCTTCCAGCAACAGGTTGGTGGAATAGATTCAACCCCGCCAACAACAGGTTTGTGACAGCCTTCCACAAACCAAGGAGCACAACTTCTCCAACAAGGCATGCAACTCACCAAGATTCAGATTTAGAAAACACTTTCCCCTCTTCCCCAGGCACTCAACGCAATGGAGACCATTGCTTCCTAAAGGGGGAGGATTGATCCAGGTGGATATTGGTGGCTACCCACCTATTCCAAATTCCAAATGGCTCATCTTGACAGTTTTCAGTTCAACACGTTTCTCTATAATGGGGACATTTCATTTTAATTGTGAGTTATGCACTTATGGGGCTATTTTGAAGCCCTACACAACATCTAGGTGGATATTGGTGGCCTCCCACCTATTCCAACTAGCTTATTTTGGAATTTTTTATGTCAATACATCTTTATGTACTTTCATGACCATTTTGGTGCTCTAAACATTGTTTTCTTGGCTTTCCATAGTCAAATTGTAGACTTAGTTAGAATTTTATAGTATACTACGTAGTTCTCAAAAAGACCTTTCCAACGAGATATCACACACCTTAAATGGAGATCGTATGCAAAAGTTACGACCCCGAGAATTTAATGTACTAACTTACCCCAACGAGGCCCACACGACTTTTTGCACTTCATCTCCTAGGGTTAGGCTTTTGTATGTCTAGCATTTTGTCTTTCATGTTTATTATAAAATGCTTCAGAGCCTCATTGTAATCATCTTCTTGTGAATGAGTGTATCCATCACATGTCTTCTTAGAGATAAAGCTTCCACCATTCTAGTGAGTCTGGCACTCAGTATTTTGACAGTCTCTGTGCATTTCTTTCATTAATAGAAGTCATGTATTGTTGTATTTCTCTGTTTCTGGAAATTTTTATGTGTATTTCATTGTAATATCTTTGCTTTCATTTCATTCCGAAAATAATTTGGATCGTTGTACCTTCATTGTGATGAGAAAGGTATGCAAAATTTTATGTATGAGCATGTGTCCATTTCAACTTTAGTAGTCTTCCATATTCCACTTTGGTCATGACAACCATGTTGTCGAAATCCTTCCTTATTTCAACTTTGCCACCGAAAATATGAATAGAGTGGACTTATTTTTTGATGTACACAAGGGACAACAAGTTCTTTTACAACTCGGAATATAGAGCACATCATGCAAAAGAAAATCTGGGAGTCTACGAAATTTAAGCATGATGTTGCCCATTCTTGAAGGTTTGAGACTTGATTTATTTGCAAAATACACTATACCATCTATATTGTCATTGAATTCTTCGAATAAGTCTCTTTGGAATTTAATGTGGGAGGTTGCACATGTGTCAAGAAGCCATGCATCTCTCCAATAAGTACATGAAGTGTTAAACCAATCTTCAGTTAATCCTATATTGCAATGGGGAATAATGTAATGAGTATATTTAGGTTCTTTAATTTTCGTCGAATATGATGTTTTACTTTCATCTTCTTTTTTATTATGTTTGTATTTAATCTTCTCCCATGGGGATATGCAATCATTTTCTTCATGTGATTCATTATTTCCACAACGAGTACATTGAAGATTAGATATTTCACAAGGATTATGGCAACCCCCATGCCTATGAAGTTCTTCTTTTTGCATCCTCTCATATTTTCTTCTCCTTCATAAGAATCATGCAATTGATTCTTTCTTTTTTCGAAAAGAGAATGCATTTTCATAAAAAAAAATGGCAATCTCTACAATACAATGTTTGCAATATAATCTCTACAATACAATAATAATTTTTGTGCCTATAAAACGTTTTTGGATCTCCTATGATGTCAAATGTTTTTGTGCATCAGTTGGAATTTGAATCACTCATCGAGGGAAATTAATTTCATTAACAATGAATTCATATTGGCATCATTTTACATATCTTCTAATAAAAACCATAGTTACCAGAACTGTGATAATGACTCTAATGTGTATAGGAGGAAGGTTGTCAAACCACACACCATGACACATTCTTTTCCAAATTCAAATATTGGTTGGTCGATTTTTCATTTAATAGGTCGATGATGAACATTTCTTTTCTATAGTACCATGAACATGAAGGAAGTACAAGCTCAGTGTTAAGCCCTAAATCGTGGCACATTACCACTTAATTGGGGCATATTACATTAGTATTGTTATTTTATTTATGTCTTCTTGGGTCCATTAGTTGTAATTGTACCTCCTAGTCTCCTATATATACCAAGGATACTTTTTCATTTGGAATCATCTTGTATTTGTAAATTTATGTTGTGTATAAGGAGTTTTCCCCCTCGAAGAGGCTTATTATCTGAAATTCTCTCTTTTTCAAGGCATTGAGTACTTAGTCTAAGGTTTTTTATGCTATTTTGATATTTGGTTCTTAACATTTAGTTTCTGAGCTCAAGGTCTTGGGGTTTCACTGCTGCATCTGAGACACCTTGTAATTTTCTCTATAACTTTTTTGCTACGATGTTTCAGAAGGAAATCCATAGAGGATATTTATTATATGGATCAAGGTACTTCGGGTTCAAATTTCATCTCATGCGGCCTTATTCTTTCTAAGATATAGCCTATGTATGAAAGGGTTCTGGAATCATCCTAGATTTAGTAATCATAGAATTTTCTCTATACAAATGTTTCTGTGATGTTTCAGATGCTGAAACTCAAAGGATATTCATATAAGTTATCAAGGTAGTTCTGATAAAAATTTCATATCCTGGGTCATCCTACTTTTTTAGATACATTATGTGTAAGATAGGGTAGATAACTAGTCATATTAACTAGTCTCAAACAGGTGTTCCAAGTAAAACAACGATATATTTTTCAATGAGTATTCAAATTAAGTGAGACTAGTTGCATTGGACATTGGAAAGTCTGTAGTATTTCTGGTGCAAGTTTCATAATCAAATATCAGATATTGTGCTCTTGTCACGCTTTACAAGTACACTCTCTTGGAAGGGCCAAAAATCAGCAAGGTGTGGGGAAGTTACCATAACTTCCACTTGTCACATCCAATTTTGAACAGACCTGTGGCATTACAGAGAAGGCATATCATAGAACTACATAAAGAAATTTTCAGACCCAGAAGGGCCGAAATTTTGTAGATACAACATAAGAAAGATCGTCTAGAAAAACCACCTAGAAATCAAGGTTTAAAAGTGATACTTGGCCAACATGCCACCAAAAAAGGGAACTTCTACACCAAATAATCATTCAAAGAGTCCTACTTGTACTCTTGATGAAGGTGAAGAAATGCACAGGGACATAAATGATTTACAAAAGAAGACAATAACAAAAGATGAACTACAAGTTATGATGGATTCAACTAAAGTTAAGTTGGAGGCAATAATGGATACTAAGATGGATGGCTTAAAAAGGGATATCATGGAAGGATTCAAAAATTTCCTAATAGAGAAGCCACCTGAAAGTGAAAATGCATCCCATGAAATTAATGATGAGGACACAAGTAATATGAATCAAGACTAGAGAAACTCCAACTTTGGGTTGAAGACCAACCACTTTCCCAAGATCAATATGAGGAAGTTTGATGGCAAGGATCCAATCACATGGATACTTCACATGGAGCAGTTCTTTGGTGTACATGATGTTCCACACACACAAAATGTATGAATTGCTTCTTTATATTTAGAACCCAATCAATTTGTGTGGTATCGATGGCTTTTTTCTCACAAATTACTTGTCACTTGGACAATTTTCATGGAAGAAATGATATCACACTATGAGGATACAAGGAGAAATACCTTCTTTAGCCAATTGATAAATCTCAAGCAAAATGGTTCAGTTGCGGAGCACATTGAGAACTTCCAAAGATTGAATATAAAGGTAACGTATATTCCATATGAGCACCTGATTGATATATTCATATGAAATTTAAAGGATAACATTCAACATGAGGTTCGCCTTTGGGAACCCAAATCATTGGAGAATGTGTTCAGGGTGGCGAGAAATGTTGAAAGTAAAAATATGGCTATGGCTACTAGAAGGACCACTCCTAACATCTATTGAGAGAATAATGTTCCTTCTTCTAAAACACCTCAACCTACAAGGTTGACACCTCAACAATTGGAAGAAAGAAAAGAAAAAGGTTTATGCTTTAATGGTGACAGCAAGTACAGTAAGGGACATAAGTGTGATGAGAAGAAATTATTCTACACAGATTGTGAAGAGGAAGAAGAACAAGAACAAAAAAAAAAGAACCATCTCTAGATGAAAACGTAGAAGAGATTTATTTTGAAGATTTGATTCCCACGATATCATGTAATGCATTGGATGAAATTAACACTCCTCAAACCCTCAAGATCAAAGGATATATCAAAAAAAAAAGGTAATAGTCCTAATTGATTCTGGTAGTACTCATAATTTCATTCACTATAAAGTAGCCAAAGCTCTCAATTGCTTTATATATCTAGAGCTAGAGTTTCAAGTAATGTTTGCAAATGGAGGAAGTATCAATTGCTTGAGAAAATGCCATAAGATCAATATTAATATGGGTGAATACGTAATGAATAGTCCAATGATTTCTATACCCATGGATGGTGTTGATGTCGTACTAGGAGTCCAATGGTTACAATCATTAGGAACAATGGATTTTAATTTTCAAGAATTTTTCATGAAATTTTCATTGGAAGGAAAGGAAATTGAGTTAAGGGGTATCACTGGGAAACCCAGTAAGGTGATAATCTCTAATGGCATGACAAAATTATTGAAAAGGGGGAATCAGGGTGTAATTGTACAATTATGCTCACTAGATGTTCAAACATCTAAGCCATATATTCCCCTAGATCTCCAAGGGATCATTGATAAGAATTCCAAAGTATTTGAATATATTCCCAGAGGTCTTCCACCCACTCAAAATCATGATCATGTTATTCACCTAATTCATGGGAGTGTTCCTCCTAACATTAGGCATTACAGATACCCTTATGACCAGAAGAGTGAAATTGAGCGTATGGTTGAAGAAATTTTAGAGGCTGGAATTATTATACCTAGCCAAAGTTCTTACTCTTCACCGATGGTAATCATAGTCAAGAAAGAGGGATTATGGCGTATGTGTCCAGATTATAGAGAGCTCAACAATATCACTATTAAAGATAAGTTTCCCATTCTTGTCATTGATGAATTGTTAGATGAACTACATGGAGAAATCTACTTCACAAAGTTGGATCTTTGTTCAGGGTATCATCAGATTATAATGAAGGAAGCATATATCCCAAAAATTGCATTCCGAACTCATGAAGGCCATTATGAATTTTTGGTCATGCCTTTTGGCCTTACGAATTCACCTTCCACATTCCAAGGGTTGATGAATTACATTTTAAAGCACCTCCTTTGAAAATTTTTGTTAGTATTTTTTGATGATATACTAATCTATAGCAAGACTTGGGAGGATCATGTTCGACATGTTGACAAGGTGCTACAACTACTAAAGGAGAAACAACTATATGCCAAACCATCCAAATGATTCTTTGGGGTGAAGGAGGTAGAGTATTTGGGTCCTATTTTATCTCATGAAGGTGTCAAGGTAGACCCTAACAAGATTAAGGCCATGATGGACTAGCGGATTCCCAAAACATTGAAGAATCTTAGAGGAATTTTTGGTTTTGACAGGTTACTATTGCAATTTTGTTCGGAACTATGGAAGAATAGTAGAACCTTTAATGACATTAACTAAGAAGGATGCATTTTCATGGACTCCAAAGGCAAATCAAGCTTTTGAACAACTTAAAGAGGCGATGTGCAAAGATCTTTTTCACCACACTAGACTTCACAAAAACCTTTATTCTAGAATGTGATGCCTCGGGAAATGGCATTCGTGTTGTTCTAATGCAAGAAGGAAGGCCCCTTTCTTTTGAAAATCAGCCACTCAAGGGAAATAAATTAAACAAACCCATTTATGAGAATGAAATGATGGTAATACTACATGCATTGAAGCAATGGCACTCTTACCTAATAGGTAGGCACTTCAAGGTCAAAACAAATCATGATAGTCTTAAATAATTCTTGGAACAAAGATTATCTTCAGAAGAACAACAAAAATGGGTGATGAAGATGTTGGTTTATGATTTTGAAATCATCTACAAACAAGGCAAGAAAAATTTTGTGGCAGATGCAGTCATAAGAAAGGATGAAGATGTTAAGGCCTTTCTCTGTTCTATCTCAATCATCCAACATGATTGGATAATAGAAGTGAGGAATGAATGGAAGAATGCAGAAAATGTGTGGACTCTCATTCAAAGGTTGAGCAAGATTCGAGTGCATTACATATATTTACATGGAAAAATGATTCACTATGGTACAAACATCACTTATATTTATGTAAGAACTCCCGAATCAAACAAAAGGTACTCTTGGAATTGCACACCTCTCTGGTAGGTGCGCACTCAGGATTTTTGAAAACCTACCATAGGGTCAAGAAGGAATTATTTTGGGATGGCCTTAAAACTTATGTTCAAAGGTTTGTGGTAGAATGTTTTGTTTTCCAACAAAATAAGGTGGAAACAATTAAGACCCCAAGTATTTTACAACCATTAGACATCCCAAGTCAACATTGGGAGGAGGTTTCCATGGATTTCATCACTGAGTTACCGAAGTCTGAAGGAAAGAGTGTCATCATGGTGAGTATTGATAGACTGGCCAAGCATGCACACTTTTGTGCACTCTCTCATCCTTTCAAATCCAATATAGTTACCACTTCATTCATGGAGATAGTTTAAAAGCTACATGGAAGCCCAAATATTATTGTAAGTGACAGAGATCCCATCTTCACTGGAAATTTTTGGACATAATTATTTTCTTCTTTGGGTACTCAATTGGCTCATAGCTCATCTTATCATCCTCAATCTGATGGACAAACCGATATAGTGAAAAAATGTCTGGAAGGCTACCTTCGTTTCCTTGTCTCTAATAAACAAACACAATGGTTCAAGTGGTTATCCTTGGTAGAATGGAGGTATAACACTTCCTTTCACACTGCAACAAAAATGACACCATTTATGGAACTCTATGGATATCACCCACCTTCCATCACTTCTTCTCTAAAAGAAACATCTAAGGTTCAAGCAGTGGAATATCACATCAAGCATCAACAACAAGCTCTCCAACTCTTAAAGGACAACCTAACCATGGCATGGAATTGGATGAAACAACAATTAGATAAACATCGTAGTGAAAGAAGTTTTGAAGTAGGGGATTGGGTATTTTTAAGACTACAACCATACAAATAGATGTCCCTTAAGCAAGCTAAGAAGGATAATAAACTATCACCAAAGTACTATCTCCCTTATAAGATTTTTCAAAATATTGGTACTATCACATACAAATTGGAATTTCTTGCATCTTCCTCGAGTACACCCAGTTTTCCATGTTTCATGCTTAAAGAAGGTTATAGGTGAAAAGATCCCAGTTCAAACTATATTTCTAGAAATTGACGAGGAAGGAAAAATCATATTGGAGCCTAAAGTTATCACTGACGCAAGAATTTGCCAGCTAAGGAATAGATCCATTTCAGAGTATCTCATTAAGTGGAGGAATCTACCTGATGAATATTCCACTTGGGAAGATGAGCCTTTTATACAGAAGCATCCATAATTACTCAAGCATTGCGGACAACACTTGTCTGAAGGGGAGGAGCATGTTAAGCCCTCAATAGTGGCACATTATCCCTTAATTGGGGAATATTACATTAGTATTGTTATTTTATTTATGTCGAAATGGGTCCATTAATTGTAAGTGTACATCCTAGTCTCCTATATATACCAAGGAGACCTTTTTATTTGGAATAATCTTGTATTTGTAAATTTATGTGGTGTATAAGGAGTTTTCCCCCTCAAAGAGGCTTATTATATGAAATTATATCTTTGTCAAGGTGTTGAGTACTTATTCTGAGGTTTTTTATGCTATTTTGATATTTGGTTCTTAACACTCACGTCTTTGATTCCTTTAAATAGGTTTTGTAGTGGTCAAGATCCTATGGTGTAATTTAAGAGTCTTGTTTATGCTATCATCATGTAGAAAAAAATTTAATACACGATCTATGGCCATTGAGGATGATAAACTATCCTACTACCCAATCAATAGATACCTTTAGGAGAGAGGAGCCTCGAGACTTCTTTGAGATTATTTTATTTGCAATTCGTGGTCATGGATGGATATAATTCTAATGTGTGTCATATTAGGGTTGATATATCCCATGGATGTCGAGGGAAGTATTCATTCAATGTGTTGGCAAAATGTTTTACAGGCATATTAGAATGTTGGCAAATGTTTTACAGGAAGGTTAGAATGTTGGAAAATGTTTTACAGACAGGTTATTCTTGTCATTGATAGCAAGATTAGAGCATGCATCGATGGCCAAATAGGAACAAAGTAAGCTCAGGAGGAGCAACAACAATGATCATTGGATCAAAAATTCAGAATTCTTGATGGATGTTAGATCTCAATGTAGACAAGAAGAGAATGTAGATATGGAGGACAGATCTCGGGCGTTAGATCTGAGCGCGAGGACCAACCATCGTAGGATCCAAGAGAATCTGCATGATCTTTAAAAGTGCAAGGTGAAGTGAGTTCGCAAAATCCCAGAATCCCGATGCAGGCACAATGAAGTCTTGTGAAATCAGGAAACAATATTAGCCATCGATTCAGGAAGAGCCTGGATCGTTGATCTGAACTCCATCTCGGAGTTTCGCCTATCGCGACTTGGAGTGATGAGAACATCCATGTTAGGAACCACAATATGCAAGATCACGGAAATATCCTGACCGTCAGATCACCAAGGATTGTGGACCATTGATCAGGAACAACGAAGGCTCATGGAGCTGCGAAGTCTCGTTAAAATATTGACTGTTGATCCAAGGGGGATGCGTGGCGAAATATCAAAGCACCACAAAAACTCCATTTCATAGTTTCACAGATCAAGAAGTCTAGAGAAAAGAAGTTCAAACTTGTGATATGCGAGATCACGAAAAGATCAGGACCATCGATTCACGAAGAGATCTAGACGGTTGATCTAAGCTGCATTTCGGAGTTTCTCCTATCGCGACTTGGAGTGACAAGAACCTACATCGAAGGAATCGTGAGATGCGAATTCTCGAAGAGATATGGACCGTCAATACAGCAAAATACGTGGACCATTGATCTGAGCTCCATCTCGGAGTCTCTCTTATCGCGACTTGGAGTGACGAGAGCCTCCATCTAAGGAACCATGAGATGCAAATTCACGATAAGATCTGGACCGTCGATCAGGGTTGATGAAGTAAGTTCGCAAAATCCTAAAATGTTGAATTGATTCTTTATTCTTAATCCAATGGTTCAAGTGAGTTTGAAATATGATCGGAGGGCTACTATTCCATCTCATAGTTTATTGATCGGTTACCAATCAGTTAAAAAAACTGATTCATGCTTCTTGATCGGTTGGCATTTCAGTTGCTTAGATGGTTTTCTGTTGCCTTAGAAGATTCGAAGTGTAACTACTGTGGGAGTGGTGCATAAAAGAAAAAGATACAGACTGTGCGTAGTTGGTCCTTCTAGATGAAAAATGAATTAAATTGTAAGAAAGGGAAAATCACAGGATGCGTAGTGTGAGACTAACAATATGCGCGGTGTGAGATAAAACTCAGAGAAGAGTAACAGATGAGGAATAGATTGAAGCAAGAGCAGAATTGCAGAATAGACTGAAGCATGAGAAGAATTGCAGAACAGCTTGAAGAAGAGCATATTTGCAGAACAGAATGAAGCATAAGCAGAATTGCAGAATAGACTTAAGCATGAGCAGAATTGTAGAATAGCTTGAAGCAGAGAGAAGAATTGCAGAACAAACAGAGGAAGAGAAGAATTGTAGAACATTTAGAAGCAGACCAGATTTATAGCACAGAAAAGATGTGGTAAGAATCAATTTATCTATGTTGTCAATTATTCATTTATTTATAATTAGGGTGGTCGGGAGGTGCTAGGGAGGAATCTTTTCCTTAGAGGTTCAAATGGGTGCTTGAACACAGGGAGTTGTAGCTTCCATCTGGTTGCATCTAGAAAAGCTAGGGTGGTAGGGTGGTGCAAGGGAGAATTGTTTTTCTTTATTATACAGGTTGGTGCCTGTGTAAATGGAAGTTGGTGCTTCCATCCAGTCGGTGCTGAAACAATCAGGGAGTTGGTGCTTCCTTCTAGTCGGTGCTAGAGAAATCAGAGAGTTGGTGCTCTCAAACAAGTTGGAGCTTGTAAAATAGAGGTAGTATCCTCACATTGAGTTGGTGCTCAATTAGGGATGATGTACAGAACTTAAAAGACTGCCTATCATTTCGAAGAAGAAGAGGTTTTCTCCCTTTATGGGTTTCCTCTTGCAAATCTGTCTCTGTGTATATCTTATGTGTGATTGATGCTCATGATTTATGTTGTTCATATGATATATAATATTAATGGTCACTTGATAAAAGATTAAAAATGATCTAACTATTGTTTAAGCCAAGTAACCACTGATTCACCCCCCCTCTCAGTTGTCTTAGTAATTCCAACACAATGACCATAATATCAATTATATAAGTCCTGGTAGTGGGTGAGACCGATGATGACAACATTAGAAGAGAGGAGAAGAGACAGTGGACGGTCAAGGTGACAACTCAGTGAGTAAAACCATGCCTCCCAAGAAACAATCCAAGGCCAATATAGACAAAAAAATAGAAGGTCATGGAGGACAAGACCTTCAGCCTCAAGAAACGAGAACAAGAGCAAAAAAATTCAAAAATGTCTCCATAATTGGTGGCAAAGTTAATGCATCCAAGAAAAAGAAGGAAAGATGAAAAGGATTTGCATATAACTACTCGTGGGATCGGATCCTTGTAGCCACACCATGCTTCCACACTCAATGCACCATATATTAGGGTTTTATGTGGAGAGAATTGCACAAAGAGGGTCACACAGAGGGTTGCACACAGAACAAGAAGGAACGCAAATGGGGATGGGAATGGACCGAGGAAGAATTATAATGTTAGAGAATAATCAAAGATGAGGGAGTGGGCATAGAGAATCAATCAAAGGGGAAAATAGGAAGGAAGAGGTACATGTAGGAAATCAAGAAGCATTTTCTGTATGCAAGGGGAAAGGAAATGCCAAGAGGAATGATTCATGGAGTTAGCCTACACTCGGATACCACTGACAAGCCAAGTATGGTAGAAAATGTAACTCCACACTTCATGATTTGCATTAACATGAATCTCAATAAATATACATCTTTATGATTTTTGGTATTCCCCTTCTAAAGTGACTCTTCCTATCACCTACGACTCTTCATATTTCTCCTAAGTCATATTTACAATAATATGTACATAAGTAACATAGTCACAAGGATTACATGTCCAACACAAAAGAATTGTTGGAATTGCAATTTTTTCGTTGTTGGATTTGTATTTTTTATTGTAAAAATGGTTTTGGAACCCTAAAAAACCCCTATTGCATTCAAATTGTGTAATTTCAATAATTGAAATTTGTGATTTTGTCAATTTGTAACTGGACTTTGGGAAAAAATAGTCGAAAAAAATGGCCGAAAAAATTCGAAATCGTATCATGTTTAAACTACACTTATAAACTATTAATTGTGTCCCCTCCCTTGTAGTCCCAATCTATTTTCCTTTTCTCATCCTTCACATTTCCCCCATTTTTGTGCCTATTTTCCAATTGACAATGGTTGCAATCTCCCCCACCGTTGTCTCTAAATCCACTTCTGGAAATCTTAACAACAATGACAATTCTTACTATGATGTACTCATAAAGAAAAAGGCTAAAGATTTTATGATTTTGATATTTTCCATTAAATTGTCATCATTGAATTTTTGTCATAAAAGCTTTGTTGAAATTGCAATTTCAGATATTGAAATCATTGTTTTTAATGAAAAATTGAATTTAGCACCCTTGAATTCACTTTACATGGAAAAGAGGCTATTTTTAGAACACAAGTCCCCTATGGTATGTCACGATCATCATTGTAATGAGCTATGATATGTTGGAGAAAGTTGAGGGATGCCTTGGCCATAATACTCTATAAGTCTCAATACTCTTTCGTTCCAAGGAAGCCTTGGAAAACGATGGATTGCTCGAGGTGTTGTGTAATAGAGAATGTGGTGCCTGATCTTGGAGGGAGAGTCATTGTAAGGAAGAGGAGACTTGATGTTGGTTGGGATCATGTGCATGTTGGGTATATATGAGAGAATAGTGATTCAAATTCTATTTGTGGCATCCATATGCATGTGGATCCATGATCATGCAGATAAGTATTGTGTTTAAAAATGTACTCTATCTAACATTATGAACATCAACATCAATGGAATACTTAGGCATAGAAAATTTTCTAATATGCATGA
Source organism: Picea sitchensis (assembly GCA_010110895.2). Lineage (NCBI taxonomy): Eukaryota > Viridiplantae > Streptophyta > Pinopsida > Pinales > Pinaceae > Picea > Picea sitchensis. The sequence goes on from SNQJ01S0070913.1 coordinate 89,571, forward strand.
TCATTTAATAATCATTGTAGGCATATGTTGGGATATCGGAAGTGTGGAGATGGCTAGACAGTAAAGACAAATGACAACTGATGGAATAACTAAAGAGGATGACGATGTTGGTGCAAGTTGAAGAGTGAAGGACATTGCAATTGTTTCTACAATAAAGAGGACATCGACGATGATGTTTTTCCAAAGGGGATGGGATGTAACATACCCATTTTGATCCACTGATTAAATATGTAATTAATTATGCTAATTAATATTTTACTTTCAACATGGATAATTAATTACAATGCCATGATGATCTGGACATGTAAATGTTGTAAACATTATATCCTCCAACTAATAAGAAAAATCCCAACAAGTGACTGAGGCAAGAGAACCTAATGTGACCATGATACCATGAGAATGGAATAGTGACGGGGCTTAGGGTTCACCTTGTAAATAATCTTAAGCAACCCTTTCCAAAAAATTTGTTACCAATTTTTTGAATTTGAATGTTTTCCCTCTTTGCCCAAACCATTTATTGAGAATACTTGGTTGGTTGAGATGTCTCCTCCCCACAATTATGGAAGCATGGGGTAGTGGTTGAGAAGTCTCTCAAAGAAAAATGCATGGGATGTGTGAGAGTACTCACCTCAAAATTCATGCATGATCCATGTTGCGTGGGAAGAGGAGTAAATCATGAATTCTGGGAGAACTAGGAGACAAAGATGCATGAGTGGGAAGGGAGCGAGTCTATGCATGTAGAGAGAAGCCAATAGTGAGAAATTCATTGTCTATAAAATTGATTTTGAATACCCTAAATTCATTGCTTTGAACTGGTGCAAGAAGTTCTTGAACTTGTTGAGTGTGAGGGTCACGATTTGGTGCATAGTTGGGTGCACACAATAAGAAAAAGAAATGGGAATCATTAAGGGATTATGGAGAATTGAAGGGATACCATTATATGTTGTGAAATCCAATATAGGGAGCACATATAATTCATGGAGACATTGCACCCGAAGGAGAAAGGAATTCCCTTATTGTACTCTTGTCTATGAGAGATTTTTTTTTTCCAAATTCACCCTAGTGGTATCATGGTCTAGCTAGGGGGTGGCCAATTGCAGAAGGAAATGTGGAGTTGAGCCTATTTTTGGGTGGAAAAGTGCCCACCCTCAATCATTTGGTTGGGTATCTTCCAAATTTCAAATAAGTGATTTTAATTTGTGAATTGTACATGAAAATGGTATGGGAAATATATTGGTTTGAGCCTTTTAGAATTATAATTATAATGGTTGCAAAATTCCATGATTGTGGTAACATGTGTGGAAAGGAAGTTATGCATGCCTAGTTGCATGGACATATTTTCTTGTTACCTTAGGAATTTAGCATGAAATTTGTGTTTTCTACTTTGGAAATGCATTTGAGCTTATTGTGTATGTTGTTCATAGACTCTATTTCAGATAGAGCCCTTTTGCATGTCTTTGAATAATGATTTAATGCTTGAAGTTTGGTTTGAATAATCTCATAGAAGAATATATTCTTAAGGACTTTAAGTTACAACACTTAAATAGCCTAATGTTGTATAACCTATGTGTTGAGGCCCGTTCAATGTATTTATGATTAGTGTGATATGTTAATGGTTCTTGTTTGGAGGCATGATGTTATATGAAGCTAGAGGCATTGTTGTGAGGGAATCAAGGAAATGAATAGCTTGCAGTCCTAGCAACATGTTTTCCTACTTGGACTCATGTCTCCTAACTTGTAGAATCTTTATCTTGGTTGTTTTGATGAGTTGTCTTGTATTTGGTTCATGAAACTCATAAGAGTAATTATTGTCTAGTTTATTTGGAATAAAAATTCCTATATAAAGAAGTGACTTGGTTGCATAGACAGAGATTTTCATTGGCAAGGATTGTCTGATGCATTAGCATGAGGAATTATTATTATTATTATAGAGTTGATGAATTTGAGTTCCTACCTCATTAACCTTTGTTGTTGAAATTCATATATCCATCGATGAGGCCGATTGCCATGTATTTACTAGTTTAAACTTTACAGGAGTTTGTTGGATGGTGAATTTACTTAATTGTATGTATCTGCATGTATTTAAGTAACTTTTTAGTGTGATGTTAAGATGAATTTTGTAGGTTCTTGGGACCCTTGTCCTCCTAGACCAATCTTGGAAGGATGCACTTATATTATCTAAGGATGAAATCCTTGGAGGCCTAGCCTTCCTTCTTGAGAGAAATTTCTCATTATGAGCCCAACCTTCCTCTTTATATTTGAGAAATTGTGAATTTAATTCTTTAGATCCCTCTTCATAACTTATGAGAGGTCAATGGGAGCCTTGAAGAAGTGTCTTTTCCTTGAGAGAAACACAGGATTTTCAGCAAAAAATCTAGGAAATTTTGTGGAATTTTTTTTATGGAAAATTGATTAAGTCTTGCGTATTGTGAGAAGTTTATTTTCTTGCGATAAAGGGTGTATCACATGAAAATAAAATTCATGTGATATAGCTTGTATCACAAGAAGAAAGTTTAGGAATGATATGGGAAGCTCGAAGAAGTTTAGGGACTTAGAAAAGTTTTGGAAGAATTTGTCTTATCGTAAGAAGTTTAAATTTCATGCGATGTGGTGTATCACATGAAGATAAAATTCATGCAATACAGCACATGAAGTGAAGGTTTTCAAAGATGTTATTAAGAAATAAATAAATTCATTTATCGCATGAAAAATATGTTGATGTTTTGGTAGCTACAGGAGGTATTTTCCTCCTAGACAACCTTTCTAAGAAGAAGAGAAGATTACATAAGTAAAAGGAAAACCATTGAACAGTAGAAGAACAACCCAAAAGAGAAGTTAGCCCACTGGAAAAGAAAAAAGTGAAGTTGGAACCTCTAGAAAGAGAAGTCGGCTCACAGGAAAAGATAAAGCAGAAATAGAATTTCCCAGAGAAGAAGTGGGCCGAGTTAAAGTGACTTGAAGACTATAAATAGAGATATGTATTGCTCATTTGGACACAATCACTCATTCAACTCTCACTCAAGAAGAAGGCGCTAATCTGAGGAAAGTCAGGAAGACGAAACAATGCACTCTTGGAGATTCTCGGTTGGTTATTCTTGGTGGTGATTTTCTCTTGTGTCTCTCCTTGGAAGAGGTGCACTATATCTGTATGGTGTTGTTGTTGTAGTTGTATGGTTTTCTAGATCTCTCTTGTGTGCTAGCCTTGTGCTAGGGTTTCTTCATTATCTATTTTCTCTTAAAAGTTGGTTCATGGTTGAATTATTTTGCACATAAACTATCTAAGAAAGGTTGGTTGGGTTTTTCCCCCGTTTTGGGTTCTCCCAGGACAAACTCTTGTGTCTATTCTACTTGTTTATGTTTCTCATATTTTTTGTACATGATATAATTGTTAATTTAAAAGAAGATCTAAAACACTGGTAAATCTATTGCTATACAAATTAAGAAAATCTAACATGGTATCAGAGATGTTTACCTTCAAGAAAGTCTAACAATTGGAAGGAAAGATCTTGAAATTTGCAGCTGGAAAATTACTTTGCAAGCTCGTTGAGCTCTGGTTCCAAGGCATTGGGACAAATTTCACCCTAGAAAAAATATCCCAACCCTAGAACACCTCCTGCAACACTCAAATTATTGTTTGGTGGAGTTTGATGTTTTGGGATTTCTCAGTCCTAGAATTTCTACTAGTGAAAATGATTATCAGTATGAGAGTTGAGGATAGACTGGATAGAGGAGATAAATTTAGATCATGGAAGCATAGAGTAATCCTCATTCTAGAAGAGAATGAGTTGTTTGATCATGTCGAGAAGGTTCTTCTAGAGCTAGAAGAAGAAGAAGAAGCCAAATAAAATTTCAGGAAGAATGAAGTCAATGCCAAGAGGATCTTGACAGACTCGATTAAGGATCACCTGATACCTAATGTATCAGAACTAAAGACACTAAAGGAAATGTTTGATGCCCTAACCAGAGTCTATGAAAGCAATAACACCATCCGGAAGCTAACTCTAAGGCATCAACATAGAAACGTGATGATGAATAAGTCAGAGACAATATCCAATTACTTCATGAGAATTTTTCATATCAAGGGCAAGCCAGTAGCCATTGGAGACTCAGTGGATGATGAATAACTTGTAACCACTACACTTAATGGATTTACCTCTTCTTGGGACCCATTTTTTCAAGGAATTTGCACAAGAAGCAAATTTCCCAAATTTGACAAGCTATGGATAGATTGTACCCAAGAAGAATCTAGATTGATATCCAAATCATAGAAGACAAATGATGAAGAAAACCAAGCTCTTGTTGTTCATGTGAAGAAAAGGAAAGAAAGGAAAGAAGCCAGTCCGAAGAAAACTAGAAGACCACACCATAAGAAGGATGTATCTAAAATCATATGTTACCCTTGTAAAGAGTTGGGACATTACGTCTTTCAATGTCTGCATGGGAAAGGAAAGAGGAAACATCATGCACATGTAGCAAACATAAAAGAGCCCACATCTCAGAAGAAGGAAAAGGAATCAAAGGACGAAGAATATGTATTTGTTTCAACCCTCACATGTACTATCACTCAAGGAAGTGATATTTGTCTCATGGATAGTGGTGCTTCTTATTGGAGAAATTTCTATTTTTGGCACACTAGTTCAGTGGGAGTAACACTAGTTCAGTGGGAGTTAACTAACTATTTTGGACTTTAACACTAGTTCATTGGGAGTTAACTGACTAGTCCTATTTAGACTTTCTAATCTTAGACCATCACCATTATGCATGCATTCCTAATTATAGGATGTCATTGCCTATATGAGTGAAGATCACTCACTCATTGATTAGATAATAATATACATTGATTCTCATTATTCATTGTGTATCTCTCTTCCTTTTCTTGATAAGCTTTGTTTGTGTATGTTTTAGATAGATCTCATGTGCAAGTTTCCATGAAACACTGACATGGTATTGTTTGATTACTGAGAGGGGGGGTGAATCAGTAATAACGTAATTATAATCATTTTTCTTCAAATGTTATATCAATGTAGAATTATTATCCAATAATGAGCAGTAATAAATAAACAATCACACACATACACAATACACCAGTGTTTTAC
>SNQJ01S0070913.1:94676-108057 GCA_010110895.2 Picea sitchensis
AACAACTTTTCTCCATGGGGATTTGGAGGAAGATATTTATATGCAGCAGCCACAGGGGTATGAGGTCAAAGGGAAGGAGAATTTGGTATGCAGGTTGAAGAAGAGCTTGTATGGCCTAAAGCAAGCTCCAAGGTAGTGGTATTTTAAGTTCGACAGGTTTATGATAGAACAGGGTTATAGTAGATATCATTCTGATCATTGTGTTTATTTTAAAAGGCTAGAAAATGGAAGGTATATTATCTTGATATTGTATGTAGATGGAATGCTTGTTGCAGGGTCTAATATGTAGGATATAAATATGCTCAAGAAGAAATTAGCCAATTCATTTGCGATGAAGGATTTGGGTGCTACAAAGAAAATCCTTAGCATGAGAATAACAAGAGACAGGAAAAATTCAAAATTGACATTGTCTCAGGGTGAGTACACAGAGAAGGTGTTGGAGAGGTTTAGAATGAAAAATGCAAAACCAGTTAGTACACCTTTGGCCATCCATTTCAAATTAACTACAGAAATGTGTCCCAAGACACAAGAGGAGATAGAATACATTTCCAGGGTCCCTTATTCATTAGCAGTTGGTAGCTTGATGTATGCAATGGTTTGCACAAGACCAGATATTGCACATGCAGTGAAAGTTGTGAGAAGGTATATGAACAATCTAGGTAAAGAACATTGGGAAGCAGTAAAGTGGATTCTCATGTATTTGAGAGGTACTACTACTCATGCATTATTTTTTGGAGGTTAAGACACTTTTCTACAGGGATATGTTGATTCAGATATGGCAGGTGATAAAGATAGCAGGAGGAGTACCAAAGGGTATGTCTTTACTATAGGTGGAACAACAGTAAATTGGATTTTGAAACTACAAAAGGTTGTTTCACTTTCAACAACAGAGTCAGAGTATGTTTATGCTACAGAGGCTAGTAAAGAGATTATTTGCTTACAAAGGTTTATGGAGGAATTGGGAAAGAAGCAAGAGAATAGCAAGTTTTACTATGACAGTGAGAGTGTAATTCATCTTGCAAAGAACTCAGCCTTCCATTCGAAGACTAAGCATATACAGTTGAGGTACCACTTCATACGATCTACCTTGGAAGATGGACATTTGAAGTTGGAAAAGATACACACTAGCCAAAATCCTACAGATATGTTAACAAATGGAGTAACCAGAGAGAAATTGAGTTCCTGCTCAATTTCAGTTGGTCTTCAAGAATCAATATGAAGATGAGAAATTTTCCAGGTTCAAGAAGGTTCAGAGTCCAGCATATACAATAGTGGTGGAGTTGTTGAGATCGGTTTCCAAGTGGGAGATTGTTGGTTTTGAAGCCTAATTAACTTCCTGACTTAGAGGTCTTGTGTTTTTCAGCCGTGTTTATACCCCATGAAGACTTTACACCCTAGGCGTATGTACATTCTTCCACGCGGGGGAGTGCAGAGGGGGCATATCCCCTCTGCGGGGTCTGGGGGGGCTATCCCCCTGGTTGGGGGGTTCGGGAGCGAAGCCCCCGAAGGAAAAATTGCCTTATAAAAGTATATTGTAATTTCATTGTAAATCTGGATCGTTCATTATAAGGTCACAGATCTAATGGTAGAAATTATGTTAGATCTTTTTTCCCTAGAAGGCAACCCTCTTTTATGAGGGAAATGTATTGTGGCTATGTATGATGGAGAGTATTGTATTATGAGAGAGGATACTGTGAGAGAAAGAAGAGGAAGCTACATCGGTTTTTGCTGTAGATTGTATCCCTTCATTTGTTGGATAATAATAAAGAAAGGACCTGGGAATTTCTCTGGTGGACGTAGCCCACACTGGGTGAACCACGTAAATCTGTGTCTCTCTTGTATTGTGTATATTCTGTGTTTTGTTTCCACATTTGTTTTATTTTATTGCTTTGCGGTCCTGTTTTTCTAACAATGCATGCCATATATATTCCACATGAAATTCAAAAACAAAATATGAAATGGAGTAGACATCATCTTTAATTAATGGAATACAAATTTGTGCAAATACGTTTGTAGAAAACTCTTTAGAATAAGAGGCTTGATCTTCTGACGGTTTCTCTTCTGGCTCTATCTCTTCAACCTCCTACATGAAATATTCACAATCTTCTTTATTCCCAAATAGAACCTCCAATATGGTCCATAATTCATTTGGAGTTGATTCTTGTGAGTCATCATATACTTGATGGAGAATTTTAGGAGAAATAAAATAGAGGATACATCCTATGGCCATATCTTGTCTATTGAGAAAATCATTTTTCTCATCGGCAGAATTAGGCTCTACTTCCATTGCCATAGTTATTTGGTACAAGCCTCTGCATCTGAGCAAAAGCAAAATTTTCGGCTTCCATTCCAAATAGTTATGAGGCGTGAGAAGTATTTCCGACGAATAATCCATCTTTTTTGCGTTCTTCAATCTTCAGTACCTGCAAAAAATAATTTAGTGTATCTTTTTATTAGCATTCTATTGCCTTTGATACCATGTAAATGTGTTGAACCTTCACAGAACAAATCTAGCTAAACTATAATACACACATTTGCAGAGCGAATTGGAGAAAAAAGAAGAAGGAGAGAAAGAATGAAAGAATTCTCATTAGTTGTATTCCATGCTCAAAGAGTGAATAATTTACAATATATATAGGATACATGAGTAACTAATGAGCCATAGTGGTGGTCTAGAGTGATCTGGACACACACCAGCAGTTACGTGAGTGAATTTCCACCTAGTCTAGTCTCTAAGGCAGTTACGAGAGTGAACTACCACCTAGTTGAGTTAACTAGTCAACCAATATTCAGTTAACTGACTGAAACAGAGTGAAGTGAGGAGGAGATAAGGGAATCGTGAGTAATTCGCTAGTATGGTAATGATCCCAAGGACAATGTGCATTAGATGGTGATGATCCCAATGTTTCATGGTGACAAAACTAATGCAGCATCTAGACTCCACTCAACTAGTCAAACTGAAGTGAAAACTAAAGAGAATATTCTTCAGGTGGAATATTCTCTCCTAAAATATAGGAGACTAGATAATGACTAATTATGACTAATAAATAAGGAAAAACCTTCGGAAAAATAAATCCTAGGTGTGTGTGAAGTAACTCCAACACAAAGTTTTGATAATATACAAGATTTTTTTACTAAATTTAAATCTTTGCTATTGAGCTTGGGTGAATGCAGTATTGATAAGTCTACACAAGAGATACAACGTATTCTAATAATATTGGCCAAGCTAGGACCAGAATATGTTTTATATGTCTCGAATTTCCATTCAGGTAGATATCTTTTTAGAACAAATTGGAAAATGTCTACGTTGGGTCAGTTCATTGAGTCTCTTACACAAGAGCAGACAAAACTCATACATATGGGCCTCATGAAATATCCCAAAGCACATGAACTCACCATGCATGATGGAAAATGGTAATCCAAGCAGAACAGGAAGGAGGGACATTCCAAACCTTTTAATGATTCTTCAGGTTCCAAAGACTCTTCAGATTCCAAGAAGAAGAAGAGTAAACAGTGCACTTACTGCAATAAACCGAATCATGAAGAATTCACATGCATGAAAAAATAGATCGATATTATGGCACAGACACTTCAGCAGAACAACCTTCGAAACTTCATTCTAGAGGTATTCAAGAAGTGGAAGGAAGAAGATCGTACTCCTAAGAAAGGTAATCATCATACTCTGGTTGCAATTAATTCTTCATCTGATTCATGGATTATAGATTATGGTGCATCACATCATATGGAAGCGAAAGAGGAAGTTTTCTCTTCCTTGATTCCATGCTCAAGACCCCCTATTCTTATGGGGGATGATACTGCAGTAGCAGTAGCAGGAGAAGGGAGAGTGGAACTTCACAATGGAATTTTTGAGAATGTTCTCCATGTTCCGAAGCTTTCTATGAATCTTCTCTCAGTTTATCAGATCACTTAGAAAGGTAAAAAAGTTGAATTTATATCAGAATCAACTTCAATAATGGATATGCATGACAATTCCATTATTGCAATTGGTGAGGTGGATCACAAGTAAATTTTGTATAAATTCACTAAGTTTTATGACAATGACTCGTCTTTTCTACTTACACATAAGGAGAGTACTTTGCATGTACCTCCAGTGCAAAATGCATATACTCTTATGCTTCCATCAGTTTCAGAGATCATAGATGATTCCATACACTCAGATTCTGTACATGGAAATAAGCAGGTAGTACAGCCAGATAAGAAGCCAGTGTTGAAGCTTCAGCAAATGCCCAAGAAGGCACATACCACACTTCAGGAAGCAAGAAACCTTATAGGGAATCCATTGGATTCGAGGATGACTTGATCTTAGCATGAGGATCCTTCTCATGTAATTTCATATTTAGAACCTATGATGTCCATGCATTTCTATATGGTTCAATCTACTGATCCACAGAACTACAATAGGGTTGTGGGAAATCTATTATGGCAAGCAGCCATGAAGAAGGAGTTTGACTCACTCCTATATAACTAGACTTGGAATTTGGTTCCACTTCCACCAGAAAGGAATATTTTCAGGTGCAGATGGGTCCATAGTATCAAGAGGTATAAGGCCCGACAATTTTCCAAAGGACTTCATCAGATCCATAAATATTTCTACATCTTTACAAAGACATTCAGTGAGCTGAAGTTTCAAACTTTGTGGGATCATCTTGTAGTGAAGAACAGAGTTGCCTAGCAGTTGCCATTTTCTTATTTTGATACATTATCTTTTGAGGGGGGGGTTTGTTCCCACGTGGTTTTCCCTCTTTCCTCATTTTTGTTCAGTATTCATTAGTTTCACTGTACATGAGTACCTAAAATGGCCTAGTAGCTGGTACTCATTTTTTACTCCATAGTGATGTTCAGGGGGGGTGTTGGAGAAATTTCTATTTTCGGCACACTAGTTTAGTGGGAGTTCACTGAATAGTTCTATTTTAGACTTTAACACTAGTTCAGTGGGAGTTAACTGACTAGTTCTATTTAGACTTTCTAATCTTAGACCATCGCTATTATGCATTCATTCCTAATTATAGGATGCCATTGCCTATGTGAGTGAAGATCACTCACTTGTTGATTAGATAATAATATACATTGATTCTCATTCTTCATTGTGTATCTCACTTCCTTTTCTTGATAAGCTTTGTTTGTTTATGCTTTAGATAGATCTCTTGTGTAGGTTTCCATGAAACACTGACACTTCCAAGTGCATGACCGGGTTCAAAAGTTCCATTACAAAATTGATTGAGAAGAGTTCATTCCTTCAAGTTGATCTTGGGGATGATTCCAGACACGCAATCAAAGGATTAGGAGAAGACTCATACCAACTTGATTCAGGTAAGTATATCTAAAATAAATATGTGTTGTTTGTACAAGGCTTGAAGAAGAATCTTCTTTCTATTTCCTCTTTAGAAGATAAAGGTTTTAGGGTGGTTTGTGTAGATGGACAAGTTCTTCTATGGCCCAAGAATTCAAGCATAGATGCTACTACCATGATTGGTTTCTGAGAGGGAGGATTGTATAAGTTGAAATAACACCAAGAAAAATCCATTGTACACAACAATGTTAACTCTAGTGATTTATGGCATCGAAGCCTTGCTCATCTAAATTATAGAGAATTACTAGTGTTGATCAAGATGGTAACATGTCTACCAGATATGCAAGTAGAACATGATGGAGTTTGTAAAGAATGTGCACCTGGAAAGAATGTTAAGGGAATCTTTAAAAGCAGTGACAATAGATCCAAGGGGATCTTGGACATCATACACTCATATGTATACAGACAGATGATGATGCCATCCCTACGTAACTTTGCATACTATGTAAATTTTATAGATGATTACTCATGTAAGACATTGATCTACTTCTTGAAAGTGAAAGATAAAGTTTTTAGCAAGTTTCAAGAGTTTAAAGATTTAGTTGAGAATCTCTCTAGAAGGAATATTAAAATCTTGGGATATGATATTGGAGGTGATTACACCTCAAATGAGTTCAAAGACTTTTGCAGAGAAGTAGGAATTAAGAGGGAGTTGATAACCCCCAGCAGAATGGGGTTGCAGAGAGAAAGAACAGATCTATTATGGAAGAAGCTAAAGAAAATATCCATGACCAGAACCTACCCATGCACTTGTGGGAAAAAGCATCCAGTATGGTCGTGCATTTTCAGAATAGAAGTCCTCATAAGATATTGGGGAACAAGACATCGAAATAAGTATTTACTCGAAATAAACCAGAAGTTAGCCACTTAAGGATATTTGGTTGTCCAGTGTACATACATGTTCCCAAGGAAAAGAGAACAAAATTGGATCCTTCGGGAAATAAGGGCATCTTCGTTGGATACAGTGAGACTTCAAAGGATAACAAAATATACATTCCCAGACAGAGACAGATTGAGATCAATCAGGATGTGAAATTTGATGAAGATGAAACCTTCATAAGATATAGGGAGTCTCACATGGATGAGGACCGAGAGGAGCAGGATGCTCCAAGGGATATAGTCATGGTTGACTCTACTCTAGAGGAACCCATTCTAGAAGACTAGAAATAGACAGTAGAGGCAGAGATACATGTAGATCCACCCCAAGATACTACAATTACTAGGAAGAGACCAGAATGGCTCTGGAGCACTTTGCAGTAAGTTGAAGGACATGCATCTCCCAAGGGTTACTTTAGAGAGATAAAGAGACCACACAAGTTTTCTAGCTATGTGGCATCGATGAGTAAAATCGTTGATTCATAACTATTCACTTTTGAGGAAGTTGCTATGAAACAAATATGGAAGGATGCCATGATGGAGGAGTACCAGTCCATCATGAAGAATGATGTGTGGGAAGTGGTTTTGAGACTAGAGGGGAAGTAAATAGTGACTTCCAAGTGGATCTACAAGATCAAACATGCTACAAATGGAAGCATAGAGAAGTACAAAGTGATATTTGTGTCTAGAGGGTTCTCTTAAAAGGAGGGGGAATATTATGACGAGACATTTGCTCCAATAGAAAAGTACACTTACATCAGATCGATTATTGGTATTTCTTCCATGATGGGATGAAAATTACACCAGATGGATATCAAGACTGCTTTCTTGAATAGTGTAATTGAAGAAGAAGTGTACATAGATCATCCACAAGAGTTTGTAATCCATGGGAAGGAGTCGCATGTTTGAAAATTGAAGAAGGCTTTGTGTGGGCTTAAACAGGAACCTAGGGCATGGTATGCCAGAATAGACAGTTATCTGATGAACTTGGGGTTTACCAAGAGTGATGCCGATCCCAACCTTTACTATAAGGTTGAAGATGGTTTCCCTCTTATTTTGGTCCTATATGTGGACAACCTGTTTCTAACAAGGGATGAGAAGCTCATAGTTAGGTGCAAGAGGAAGCTCACTTCAGAGTTCAAAATGAAGGATCTAGGTCTGATGCATTATTTCTTGGGATTGGGGGTGTGGTAGAGGCCAAATGAGATTTTCCTTAACCAAGGAAAATATACAGTTGAGATCCTGTAGAGATTCAGGATGATGGACTGGAAGTCCATGACCACACCTATGGTTACAAATCTGAATCTCTTGAGTGATTCATCTTCATATTTGTTGTATCCCATGATGTACAAAAAGTTGATCGAATCCTTGATGTACTTGGTTAACACCAGGTCAGACATATTCTTTGCAATGAACACTTTGAGTCAGTGCATGGTGGAACCTAGACATGTACATTGGATAGAAATAAATCATGTGTTGAGATACCTGGATGGTACAGTTGGATATGGACTTAGATACATCTCGGATGGATAAGTGAAACTGCAGGGATATACAGAATCTGACTAGGTATGGAGTGTAGTGGACCAGAAAATTACATCAGAATGTTGCTTTAATTTGGAATCAGGTATGATCTCATGGTTTAGTAGAAAATATACATTAGTGGCACTCATTACAGCAAAGGTAGACTATATTGCAGTCAATGTTTCAATCCGTGAAGCCGTATGGCTTCAGAAGTTGTGTGCAGGGTTATTTGATCTACAGTTGGAGCCAACTTTGATACATTGTGATAATCAAAGTTGCACAAATATTTTAGAGAATCCTATATTTCATGACAAATCGAAGCATATAGAGATAAAATACCATTACATCTTAGACATGGTGTAGAGAGGAGTTTTGGAGCTCCGATACATATCCACAGATGAGAAGATAGTAGACATTATCACCAAGCCTCTGTCTAGAGTGAAGTATGATTACTTTAGAGAAAAGAATGGCATGATGTAGAATGTCCACCCTCATTGAAGAGGGAGGTGTGATGTTTCTCCTCTAGCAGGCTTTCCTTTGGACAAGGGTTTACCATATCATTCATATGGAGTGATTGAGGGAGTAATGTAGTAGTCTTTCCTAGTGTATGGGTGTGAATGGGAATACCAAGAGAGGAGAAACATCATAGCATAGTTGTGGAGACTATGGGAGAATATTTGTGCTACTAGATTCATCATCATGAGACTATAATTATGGTTGATGGCATGGTAGTAGATGTGTGCTAGTAGTTGATTGTTGTATAGTTATAGAGATTGCAGACTATGACTATGGTTTATGGAATGGTATTAGCTGTGTGCTACTAGTTGATTGTTGCATAGTCATAGCGACTACTAGATTGCATGGTAGTGGTTTTTACAACTACTAGTTGATTGCAGATTGTGACTATGGTCTATGGCATGGTAGTAGTTGTGTGCTACTAGTTGATTGTTGCATAGTCATAGAGACTAGTGTACTGCATGGTAGTAGTTATAAAACTACCAGTTGATTATAGATCATGACTATGGCCAATGGCATGTCAGTAGTTGTGTGCTACTAGTTGATTGTTGCATATTCATGGATATTATTGGAGTGCATGCAGGTGGAATATTTTGTAGCTACTAGTTGATTGTAGACCATGACTATGGATGATGGCATGGTAGTAGCTTTGTGCGACTAGTTGATTGATGCATAGTCATGAGGACTACTGGATAGCATGGTAGTATCTTAGTGCTACTAGATGATTGTTATGTAGTCGTGACAGCATGGTAGAAACTTTGTGTTGCTAGTTGATTGTTGGATAGCATGGTAGTAGCTTAGTGCTATGTAGTCGTGGAGACTACTAGACAGTATGGTAGTATATTTGTGTTGCTAGTTGATTGTTGGATTGCATGGTAGTAGTTGTGTACTACTAGTTGATTGTAGCATAGTTGTAGAGACTATGGAAAAGGATGGAGCTACCGATGACATGGTGGTATCCTTGGGGCTACTAGATGATTGTAGGGTAGTTAGTGGACTACTAGAAGAAAACATCATGGAAATATACCTCCCTAGATAAGAGAGAGTGTTGATGTTTTGTTAGTTGCAGGATGTATTTTCCTCCTAGAAAACCTTTCTTAGAATAAGAGAATATTCCATAAGTCAAAGGAAGACCATTGAACAGTAGAAGAACACCCTAGAAGAGAATTCGGCCCACTAGAAAAGAATAAAGTGAAGTTGGAACCTCTAGAAAGAGAATTCGGCTCATAGGAAAAGATAAAGGGGAAATATAATTTCCTAGAGAAGAAGTCAGCCTAGTTAAAGTGACCTGAAGACTATAAATAGAGAGACATATTTCCCATTTAGACACACTCACTCATCTCTCACTGAAGAAGAAGGTGTTAATCTGAGGCAAGGAAGGAAGACACATCACTGCACTCTTGGAGATTCTTGGTGGTGGTTTTCTCTTGTGTGCTCTCCTTCGAAGAGGTGCATTATATATGTATGGTGTTGTTGTTGTAGTTGTCTGGCTTGCTAGCTCTATCTTGTGCACTAGCCTTGTGCTAGGGTTTCTTCATTATTTACGTTCTCTTAAGAATTGGTTCATATTTGGATTATTTTGGACGGAATCTATCCAAGAAAGGTTGGCTGGGTTTTTCCAGGATAAACTCTTGTGTCTCTTGTACTTGTTTATGTTGTTCATATTTTCAGTACGTGTATAATTGTTAATGTAAAAGAATATCTAAGAACACTGGTAAATCTATTACTTTGAAAATTAAGAAAATCTAACAAAATAATTTAATGTAATACATTGCAATAAATGAAACATTATTGCGATGCGATGAAGGTGGGGGATCAAAGGTGTCGCAGGTTGGAAAAGGTTTGGAGGAAAAATAGATGAACGATTTCACTGGAAGAAAACTTTCGAGAGTGAGATGTGTCACAAAAAAATAATTTTATGTCGATATGTCACAGAGTTGAATCATTTCAAAGGTGTGACAAGGAAAAAGGAAAGGCACATGAAGAAGGTAAGGGAAGAAGAAAAGGCAAGGATTGTGGATACGTCAGAGGAAAATGTTGAAGGAAGCGACGTGTGGAAATACCCCTAAACTTCCTGATGATGCAAAAAAATAAATGGCATACCCTGTTGCAAGGAGAAATATCTTCACCTATGCGATATGTTGCAAAAAACATATTTATCAAGTGAGATGAGAAGTTTGGCGGAGGTATGACATGGTTTCAGGATGAAGATTTTGAAGATGCAATAAGCAAATAAGAGGCACAATGTCTCGATAAATGTGAACTAAATGGTTACCCATACCAAAAGAGACATGTCACCATATAATTCCACATCACCTAGCATGTGTGAATCCATATGGATGATGACATGGTAGGAGAAATGAGATCCCTTAGAAAAATTTAAAGGGCCATAACTTTGTACTCAGAACTTAGAATCACATAAGAGGGCAGTCAGTGGGATTCTCTCAACGAGATGAATGAAATTGTGAGCTCAAAAGTGACTTTGGAATGGTGTTTAAGAGGAAATATTTTGTTACCCCACCTCATTAATGATGCTTATGGATTTGGGTATGTTACACTTATGTAGGTATATCTATAATTACATCAAGTGGTTTTATACTAGTTATCGGTCCTACTGCACTACAAATCCTGCAAGAAAATGAAGGACATGATAGATTATGTAAGAGAAACAACTTTGGTTGAGTATGTTGGTCAGATTTGAAGAGGAGTAGGAAGAACAATGAAAAAAATATGTTAGGTAGAAGTTGTTGAGAAATATTGAGAATGTGGGTTGAAGTAGGAGTCACAATGGAAAAAGGGGTTGGGGTGCAAGTTTGAAATATGCATGTTGTAAAGAATAGATCCAACAAATGGAACTTTTGGGTGGAGTTGTTGAAGGGGAGTCAACAAAAGGAAGTTATGGGGACTGCATTTAGGGTTTCAATATGATTCTAAAGAGGAGCACATGAATTAAATGGGAGGTAAGAGAATACCTCGTAGAGATCAGTACGAGATTGAAAAGTAGGTGCAAAATTTATTTTCATGCTTTGAAGCCTTGGAGGGGATTCAACGAATGGGAAAGACAAAGAGGATGGATTATGAAATTAGAGATAGTGGGAGGTGTTTCCTAAATAGCTACATCAACTTTCCTTAGAAGTTGAGGACATGTCAACTAGAAGGAAATAAAAGATGGAGGAGATGGATGAACTCATGACATTCATGGGAGAGAAAACTCATGAAAAGAAAAAAAGGGGTGATGAGAAAAATTGAATGAAAATAAAGTCACTTGATGATGAGGATGCCTCCATTTTGAGGCGGAGATAGTGGAGAAGGAAGATCTTGTGATTGTGCACATTCCATAAGAAATGGAGGAGGAATTTACAATAAATTGGAGTTGAATAGAAAGTACCATTTCATAAGGAGTATGTGGGAAATTTTGATTCCCATAATATGTTTTTTATTTATTTGTTTGTAGGTATGGAATACAAAGGGATCACATCCCCCAAATGATTGTAGACATCATTTGATAATGCATCAGGGGTTTAGATTTTTTGGGAGGACCCATCACCATCTAGCACAAGGATCACACAACATGTGCACATCCTGCCTCACTCATCGGGTATGGAGGAGGAAATAGTCGATTATTTCGACGATTCATTGGCAGGTAGGAAAATCTTTTCATCATCAACAATTTGGTGCCATCCCCCAAGCCAGATGTTGGTTGTGGAGCCTAATTATCTTCCTGATTCAGAGGTCTTTTATTTTCAGTCGTGTTTATACCCCATGAAGACTTTACACCCCAAAATTATGTAAACTCTTCCACGAGGTGGAGTGAAAAGGAGGGTTACTCCCTCTGTGGGGTTCAGGGAGACTATCCCCCTGGCTGAGGGGTCCAGGGGCAAGCGGGCCCCCAACAGGGGTTTGAGGGTGAAGCCCCGAAAGGAAAAATTGCCTTATAAATGTATATTGTAATTTCATTGTAAATTTGAATTGTTCATTATAAGGTCGCAGATCTAATGGTAGAAATTATGTTAGGGTTTTTTGCCCTAGAAGGCAACCCTCTTTTGTGAGGGAAATGTATTGCAGCTAAGGATGATAATGAATATGGTATTATGTTATTAGAGTTTGTGAGAAAAAGAAGAGGAAGTTATAGTGGGTGTGTTGTAGGTTGTATCCCTTCATATGTTGGATAATAATAAAGGAAGGACCTGCCAAATTTCTCTGGTGTGTTATCACCCTATAAGTTATAGGATCAACTGGTGACTGGGATATTATTTGTCTCTAGTATTTTTTTTGTTAACAAATGATTTTTCATTCTGCAAATAATTTGGAAAAAGAAAGAGAAAAAAGAAAAAGAAAAAAGAAAGAAAAGAAAAGAAAGAGAAAAAAGAAAAAGAAAAAAGAAAGAAAAGAAAAGAGGGCATAAAAGAATTCAATAAAAGCCCCATACAATAATAGTAACTTGGTCCATACCTTTCAAGCATGGCCAAGTTCTTTTTAAATTGATGTTGTTAGGGTAGTGAATGAGTTTGGCTAAACAGTTTAATCTTAGCCAAAGTGTCTAGGTTAGATTAGTGAATAAATCTGGCCAAACTATCTAATCCTGGTCAGATAGCCCTAGGGTAGAGTAAATTCTTAACCCAACAGTCTAATCTGGGTTAACTGTCATAGGAAACTAGGGTAGAATATAGGTTAGTTGCCTCATTGCTTCATTTTAATAAAACCAACTTGATGTAAATGTTACACCATGTTTCATATGCTTAAAAGATCGTTTGGTCAAGCCCCATGGTGGTGTCTACCTGAAAAACCTTGGAAAAACCCATAAAATGCATTTATCCTAAGTTTTTCCCTGGCGAATGTTTTTTCCGCTCCCCACTTATGCTCCTTGCACCTATCAATGGTCCTAATCATGGCACCCAAATCTACGGCTGACATATATTTCCAGACCCCCCCTGACCGTTCTACCTTTAACGGAGGGGGGGAGGTTTGGAATCGCTGATAAGACCCGCGTGCATATGGACGACCCAGGATCGAGCGCATAGATCTACGGTCAACAATGGATTCCGGACCCCCCCCCCCATCCGTTCTGCCTTTAATGGAGGGGGGGGTCTGGAATGC
>SNQJ01S0070913.1:112055-123325 GCA_010110895.2 Picea sitchensis
CAAGTGCTATTTCTGTTCAAGTGCTATTTCTGTTGCTATTCCGTATATTATTTCTGTGTATTGGGAAGATTATGCCGGATATTTTACTGTTATTCTGTTATTTCTAGCATTTCATTTCTGTTATGCATATTTTATATATCTGGTATCTTGTAGACCTAGGGGTACAAAGATTCTTCAGTAAGATTGAAGCTCTCCAGAAGAAAAGTCTTCCTGGTCTGAAGGTAATCAATGATAAATTGATGACACTCCTAGACTACAAGAAGAGATTGGCCGATGTGGCTAAGGACAGTTCAAAGTTTGCAGGCATTCAAGGGAGCATCACTGGCAAGGCATTCCTAGATGCCCTCTAGTGGGACATTAGTATCCAACACGAGATTTGGTACATCTTCCTCACCAAGCCTACATTTTCCAAGTACACAGAAATGGACGAAGTGTATCGAAGGATGCTCAAAGTCAACGTACCCAGTCATCTTAGATGGGAGGAACTCTGTGATCTGATCGATTAGCAGATGAGTTGTCCCTGTCCAGTCATTCGTCCATTCATATGAGGTCGTGTAGAGGCTTCATCAACGGCCCACCCAGAAATCAACATGCAAGTACACCACATCATCAAGCAGTTCCTAGATTTAGGAAATTTGTTAAGTTAGTTAGGCTAAAAAAAGATTTAGCACGTCCTCGTCATTAATGGTAGGAACGTTTGTAATTTGAGTTATAATTACTTCACCTTTCGAAGTATTGGGGGTTGTTGATCTTCACACCCTGACGCTATCAGACTGTAATATTTTTGAAGAGATCTTCCATTAATAAAAAAGGAGGCACTTTTACAGGATTGTTGCATGTATTCATTGGTGATGTTTTTCTCGCTAAGTTGAATGTTTTTCTCGCTTTGTCATCATTTTGTTTTCTGAACCTAATCTTTAGAAGTAACGAAAGTTGCAGGATTTATCTTGTATACCCTGTTTCTGACTCGAAATATTTTAGTGTTTTATCTTCTGGTGTTTTCAATAAAGGAATTCTTAACTTCTTCATTGTTGAAATTATCTTTCTCATATTTTTTGTTGTTCATCATTTAAGCTACTAAAGAATCCAGTGATTATACTATCTCGCCCTGTGAAAGTTTTCCCTTTGCGTTTCTGGTTTGGATTTCATCTTTATTTAAAACGCAGACCCCATAGCCCAATGGATGTGTAGACTGTCTCAACCAATTCGAAAAAACTTTGACAATAAAACCGACCTTATTTGTTTACCTAGCCTAATATTCGAAATTTGAAACCTAGCTAAATCTTATAGAGAGATCCCTCTCTGAATTTGGAAGGGCTAGATCCCAACTTCAAAAGCGGTTGGATAAAGTTACATTTTGTGGATTTCTTCTGTTGTCAACCTCTAGGAAATTTACAGAGTGCTAACATAGTGGCGACCATACTGGGGAAGAACATATAAAATTTATAACTTCACATTTTCTTTCCCTAAAAGAAATTTTGTTCCTGAAATATTGCAAATTTGAGAAGAAAGTAATGTTTATAGGTTGATTAGATTTGTACATATTATTTTCAGACTCATAAAACTAAAAAAATATACATACAAAAGTAAAAAAGAAATCTGGTTCCCAAAAAAGTTTATTCTCGATCTCATCCAGACCCAGAACCTGTGATAGTGACAGATAACCCGGAACAATTACTCAGGAAAAAGACCGTAGTTGAAGGCTCAATGAGTCATATTCCTTTGCGTAAGTCTCTTTCCTTTTTAGGGGAGCTCGTTACCTTTCAAGACCCTGACTTTGACACCCCTTCCGAACAAAGCTTGGTTAGGACAAGATCCGGCAGCTTTGCAACTGAAGTCATCTTCGACCCAACCATTTTGCAACCCCGAACCCCTGAAGTTCTATCTCCCACTGCTAAACCGCAAACCACTCCCTCAGCGCTATCTAGTCCCTCCTCATCCTCGTCTTCATTCACCGCCTCACCAATCATCTAGTCTGTATTCCCACCTCCTCCACACATCATGGCAACTCGATATGCTCCCTTGGTGTTGGCTGCACCTCTTCATGACATGCCCCAAGACTATCAAATGATACTTCCATAGTTCGATGCAACCGGACCTTTGAGCACACAACAACACGTAGATAAAATGAATGATTATTATGATCTGCATGAAGTAGATGAGGCTAACGTTCAAATCAGATTGTTTGCCCAGATTTTGATAGGTGATGCTAAAAAATGGTACAAAGGTTTGCGTGCCACCTCAGTCCTTGACCTTACCGCATTCCAAAGGAGTTTTCTAGACAGATGGGAGGTAAAGAAAAACCCTCTCCAAATATTGTCAGAATACGAAAATATTAGAAGAAATCAAGGTGAGATAGTATAAGATTACTGCACATGTTTCAATAACCTGTACAGCGCAATCCCAGCTGAAATCAAACCTCCACGGGTTTTGGCATTGATTAAATTCCCTGATGGTTTTGATGCTGACATGTCATACCAACTAAGGGAAAGAAATTCTACCACCCTAGAAGATATGCAGAAAAGCGCGATAAGTGTGGAGGCCAATTTGTTGGCAAAAAGAGCACGTCAGAGGTTAGAAAGGAGAGTCACAATTAAATAGGTAGCTTCCACATCAACCTCAGATTCCAAATTGGATTCTTTGGCCAGAGCAATGGAAAGAATGATGGAAAGACTTACTGTGTCAGACAGAGATCCTCCAAGAGACAACCCACCTGCTCCTCAGGTTCAGAATCCTAACATCAGGAGAAACCCTCCTCAAATCAGATAGAGAGATCCTAGGGATCAAAGAGAGAAGAGAGGTCTAGATCAGTAGATCATACCTCCCCTACAAGAAAATTGTGTTGATGAAGGGGAGGAAGTGATTGAGAAACTAGAGGATACTCACATAAATCTCATGGGAATTCACAATAACAAAGTTATTTTCCTTACCCAAGAAGAGAAATAAATTTTTCTTCTCAACCAAACAAAAGTAAGTGAAGAAGCTGAAGATGCAGAACAACAGGCATTCGAAAATTCCATTTTGGAGGTACATCGGCAGTATAATCTGCGAAGTAAAAAGATGGAAGGGAATTCCCCAAAAAAGACAATTGAAACAAAGAAGGTGACCGAAACCAAGATGACCTCTGAGCCATATGCCGAGAAGATGCCTGAAAAGAGCACTGTCGAAGTTCCCGTGAAGAAAAACCTTACTATTCTTAAAAGATCATCACAACCCGAGGTTTCACCTGCTAATCTGCCAAGTGCTTCTAGCCAGAAGAATGTGGTGGACAAACCAAAATTGATGAGCCAAGGCAGAGCTCCTACACCTTTCATCCTTGAGGGAGAATTAGCCAAAGTAAAGATTCCCATTCCGCTTTTTGAGTTGATGAACAAAGACGTTTATCGTTCATAGGTGATTAAATCACTGACCATTGAACCTGACATAGGCATGAAGGCCTTAACCATTGGATCAGCAAACCATTATAATACTGTGAACCTTACAGATGATCAACCTAAACTTATGTTCGGACCCGAAGTAGATGGCCGAGACGATACTGGTGATGTCACTCCTTTTTACATCAGTCTAAACATACATGACTTGATCTTGCATAATGTTATGCTGGATTCAGGTGCTTCCCACAATCTGATGCCTAAAGTAGTGATGGAGAAACTGGGACTGGAGGTCACCAGACCTTACAAAGATTTACACTCATTTGACTCCAGTAAAGTTAGATGTATTGGTCTGATCAAGGACCTATGTATCACCCTGGTTCAGATTCCTGCAAAGAGCATGGTCATGGATGTGGTAGTTGCAGACATCCCTCTGAAGTATGGAATGTTTCTATCCTGGTCCTGGGGGGCTAAGTTGAGAGGTACCCTACAGCTAGATATGTCTTATGCCACTATCCCAGTTTTCAGGCAACAAAGAAGGCTATACAGAGAAACATTAATGAAATACATGGTCAGTAGCCAAGAAAAACCACACAACTACCCTCTTTACTCTGCGTATTCCAACTTGGATTCTTTTATCTTGTACAATGATGGTGACACGATAGAACAAGATACTCAGCTGGCAGAAGATACATCTAGTAAGGATGAAGGCCAAGAAACTATTGAGGTAGCAAGGATGAAAAACATGATAACTGAAGAGCTACCAGAAGATTTCTGGAGCATGGATTTTGACAGAGCAGTAAACAAAGAAGGAGCTGGAGTAAGAGTCTGGCTGCATAATCATAGAAAGAGGTATTCAGAAAACCATTCTTACAAATTAAATTTCCAATGCACTAGCAATATTGCCTAGTATGAAGCCTTGATGCTCGGTCTGAAGCTTTTGAAAAGAGTTGGTGCTAAACAGATTATGGTAAGAGGTGATTCTGAGTTGATAATCAAGCAAATCAAAGGTGAGTACGCTGCGAAACACCCACATCTTAGAGCTTATAGGAATGTTGTTCTTGATGCCATTAGATGTTTCACTGAAGTTGACTTGCAGGTAATGCTGAGGGGACAAAACATTCTGGCAGACGGATTGGCTATGTCAACAGCCACATGTAAGATTCCTTTCCACTCGACTCACCCATACACTATTCAGGTGAAATGCAGACCAACCGTTCCCAACAATATCAGGTACTGGCAAGTGTTCGGTAACGATGATCAAATCGAAGACTTTTTGCAGTGTAAAAATGATTTTGAATGTACAAATATAGATTTAGAGAATGAAGATGAAAATGTAAATAGATCTAATTTTGAAATTGATAGTGTAAATAGCATAGATTCAGAAGAATTAGGCGATGAAAAAATGGATGTCGATGTTTTACATTTGAAAATAAATGTTTTTCCTAGGGGTTTAGTTCCTTTGGAGGATTTGTTTGATTTTAACGACGTAGCCAAAAAAATGAAAATTGAAGCACATGGACAAGAGGTAGAATATTGTAATATAGGGACCGAAGAAAAACCTAGGATAGTCAAATTGTCCAAATCACTGCCCCCTGAGCAAAAACTCAAATACATTAAGTTGTTCAAAGAATATTCAGATGTCTTTGTCTGGGGTTATGAAGATTTGAAAGCTTACGATACTAGCATCATACAGCACAGGATTCCAATAAAAGAAGACCAAAAACCATTTAGACAGAAACTTAGGAGGATAAATCCCAAGTTACTCCCTCTGATAGAAAAGGAAATCAAAAAAATGTAGGATGCCAAAATCATAGTCCCGTTGCGTTTTTCTAAATGGGTCTCTAATTTGGTCCCTACACGTAAGAAATCTGGGGAAATCAGGATTTGCATAGATTTTTGAAATCTGAATAAGGTCTCCCTGAAATATAATTACCCCTTGCCAAAAATGGACCACATCCTGCAAAGGGTGGTCGGGTCCAGTCAGATTTCGTTGTTGGACAATTTCTCAAGTTACAATCAAGTCCTAGTTCACCCGGATGATCAAGACAAAACCGCTTTCACTACACCATGGGGCACTTTCATGTATGTGAAAATGCCTTTCGGTCTGATGAACGCAGGAGCCACATTCCAGAGGACCATGGACATTGCCTTTGTGGAAGATTCAGGTAAGTTTATTGTCATCTATTTGGATGATGTAAGTATGTTTTCCCGATCTGATGACGAACACCTACGACACCTTAGACGAGTCTTTGAAAAATGTAGAAGGTTTGGGATTTCTTTAAATCCTAAGAAAATCCTTTTTGGACTAGAGGAAGGCAAACTGCTTGGACACATCATATCCAAGGATGGAATCAAAATTGACCCCAGCATAATCGAGGCCATACAAAAACTAGAACACCCAAGAAACCTCAAAGAATTACAGTCTTTTATCAGGAGAATAAACTTTCTACGAAGATTCATTCCCAATCTAGCATAACTCCTCAGAAACATTACAAATATGCTAAAAATGGATGTGAAAATAAAATGGGACTCTGAGTCCAGACAGTCTTTCGAACAAGTCAAACGAGCATTCACAGAGGCCCCTGTCTTAATCAGTCCTAATTTTACCAAGGATTTCTATCTTTTTCCTTTTGCTTCCGAACACACTATAGCAGTGGTATTACTACAAAAGAACAACGACGGGTATGAACAAACCATAGCTTTCTTTAGTAAAGCATTGAGAGACGCTGCTCTAAATTACAAGATAATGGAGAAACAAGCTTTTGCCTTGGTGAAATCTATAAAATATTTTAGGGTCTACATCCTCCATTCCCATACCATTGCATATGTTCTGAATGCGGTAGTAAAAGACATCTTGACCCAGGACAATCCAGATGGAAAAAGAGGGAAATGGATTGCTGTCATTTTAGAATACGACATAGAGATCAAGCCTACGAAACTAATCAAAGGTCAAGGCCTTGCTAAATTAATGGCTGAATCTAATTTCCATGCTCTTGACATTAATTTTTTAGCTACAGTAGATGAATAGGGTGAGATGGCGACTCCAAGCGTAAGAGAGGTATTCCTCAACTCTCCATGTTATGCAGACCTTATATTCATTTTGCAAAATTTACAAGCTCCCCCTGGTTTGACTAAGACTAAAGATAGATTTTTAAAGTTGAAAGCCTTAAAATTTTGTATTCTGGAAGGCAATTTGTATTGGAAAGATCTTGGAGGCGTTCTATTAAATTTTTTATTGAAAGATGAAGATGAGAAAGTGTTACAAGCATTTCATGCAGGAGAATGTGGTGGCCATCTGAACTGGAAGGTCACAGCCAAAAAAATCCTCAGGGCTGGTTTCTATTGGCCCACCCTATTTGCTGATGTACATCATAAAGTGACTGCATGTCATCAATGTCAGTTATTTGAAGGCAAAAGGAAACTCCTTCCTCTCCCCTTGAAACCGATCTCAGTTGAAGCCCCTTTCCAGCAATGGGGACTGGACTTCATCGGAGAAATACACCCCCCTTCTTCAGGCCAGCACAGGTGGATTCTCACTGCCACTGATTATTTTACCAAATGGATCGAAGCAGTACCAAGCAGGCAAGACACTGACTCTGTTATTATCAAATTCCTTGAAAATAATATATTGTCTCGCTTTGGATGTCCTAGAAAGATCATAACTAATAATGCAGTTGCTTTTCAGTTGAAGAAACTCATAGATTTCTGCAACCAATATCACATTGGTTTGGGACATTCCACCACTTACTACCCTCAAGGGAATGGGCTGGAGGAATCTTCAAACAAAACCTTGGTAAACATCATCAAGAAAACGTTGCAGGAAAACAAGAAATCATGGCATAACAAGTTGGTTTTTGCCTTGTGGGCTAACAGACTGACCACCAAGAGGTCAATCAGCATGTCACCATACCAGCTGGTCTATGGCACAGAAGCAGTTTTCCCCACTTCCTTAGGAGTCCATGTCATGAAGTTTCTTCAAGAGGTACAAGCTGAGCCCAATGACTCACAGAGAAGGATCAACCAGATGATCCATTTGCAATAGTCTAGGGAAGACGTTTTCAACAGGACTCAAGTAATCCAAGAAAGCATCAAGAAGATTTTTGACAAAAGAACCAAGGAATATGATTTTGAGCTAGGAGATTTGGTGCTGAGATGGGATGCCAGAAATGAATACAAGGGAAAAAATGGAAAATTTGGTAGTCTATGGAGAGGTCCATACATGATTCAAGCATTCAGGGGGAACAACGCTTTCTTGCTAAATAACGCTGATGGAACAGATCTGCCAGGAGGACCTGTAAATGACAGAACGCTGAAGCATTATGTGCCACCTCAGTAAAGACTCAAGTTCCACTCACCATTGTACATACCATTTTTATTTTTCACCTGCATTTTCTAAGTGAATAACATTAGTCAGTTGGTTGAAGCCTGAAGAGAAGGCCCTAAACTGCTGACCACTGTTCTTCCAATTTCTGAGAATAAAACCAATCAATCAACGAAGGATATGAGGCAAAAATGTTCAGAATGACAGGAAACAGGATTCTTGGCACTTCACAGGGCAAGTACCATCCCTAGGTGGAGACACTGTTATCACCCTATAAGTTATAGGATCAACTGGTGACTGGGATATTATCTATCTCTAGTATTTTTTTTGTTGACAAATGATTTTTCATTCTGCAAATAATTTGGAAAAAGAAAGAGAAAAAAGAAAAATAAGAAAGAAAGAAAAGAAAAGAAAGAGAAAAAAGAAAAAGAAAAAGAAAAAAGAAAGAAAAGAAAAGAGGGCATAAAAGAATTCAATAAAAGCCCCATACAATAATAGTAACTTGGTCCATACCTTTCAAGCATGGCCAAGTTCTTTTTAAATTGATGTTGTTAGGGTAGTGAATGAGTTTGGCTAAACAGTTTAATCTTAGCCAAAGTGTCTAGGTTAGATTAGTGAATAAATCTGGCCAGACTATCTAATCCTGGTCAGATAGCCCTAGGGTAGAGTAAATTCTTAACCCAACAGTCTAATCTGGGTTAACTGTCATAGGAAACAGTCAGTCGCCCCCACTAACATTGTGTTTTATTGTAGGTACTGTTGTAGAAATGGCGCCAAAATCCAAACAAGCAGAAGGAGAGGAGAATATGTTTCTCCCGCCTCCTGTCGACCTGGACAGGATCTCACTGGTCGAAAAAGACCGACTAATCGTAGATACAAAATGAAATTTTGATTTCTCAGACCTTCAGTCGTTGCTCAGGGAAGTTTTCCTGGACCAGAGTGATGAAATTGGACTCTGGGAGTCCAATTTACCCCTCTACCTCTTCCCTCAGATCCACCAATTTCCCGAATTCTCTCTCAAGTGTCAAGCCCACTATATTCCCGAACAAAGTGCCATCATCTCCTCGTCCGGAGAGATCCTTTTCCTCATCACGCCCGAATCCATAGACCAGATGATGCAAATTCCCTGAGCCGACTCTGCGTCTCCCTTCAACCTGGAAATCCTTACAGAGTTGTACCAGAAAATTACTTTCCCCCAAAGAGCTCAAATATTCGAGCTTTTCCTTCTCCCATCCACTCAATTCCCCTCCACAAATCCTCCTTACCCTTCCTCCATGTTCTCGACTAAAGGGAACCAGATCATCTCATCCCTTAGTGCTTTGTTAGGATACTATTCTGATCAGTGGGTAGATGAACCCATTCTGGGTTTTCTATCCATCCTCTCTACTGATGAAAATCCCACCACCCAATTTGACTTTAGCACATTCTTGGTAGACAATATTCACGAACAGTTCATGAATTTCGGCACAGAAGGCATGTTCAGATATTCATCAATACTAGCATACTTGTTCGTGTTCTTCCAGGCGGATAAATTTGGCTTTTCCATGTAGAAGATGGATGGAGATGGTAGACCTCAGGAAGTCATGGCATGGACCTCCTTTCTCAAGCACATCTCCACAGAGTACAGCTTCAAGGAGTTCATCAATCAGTTCTACCACCCTGTGGTAAGTATGCTAGGTGGCAGGCCCGAGCCTCGGATAAACGATGAAGTTCAGAGGATCCTGCACCTCTCGGATAACACAAAGACGGGTGATTCGTATTTATACCAGGATTACACTGAAATCAGAGCATACGGGTGTGAGTTGGAACTGTATAAACTGCCCAAGTATCTGCTTGTCAGGATTTTTGCCTTGGAATATATAAGGCATATTATAAATTCTGATGATATCCACTTCGTGTCATTAAAGAAAAAGCAACAGCTTAGAATCAAGGGGCAGGTTATCTCCTTCATATATAACAATCGTGGCACTGGGGAAGAAGTAAACAGGCTGCTGAGGGAGATGAAGTAATTCATGAGCTTCCCATGGCATTATGATCCATGTGGGATCATCTCAGAGATGAGAGTGAAGAACAAAAACATCCCATATATTCATGAGTCCAGGCCTGAAGTGGAAAAATTTGCAAATCAGATAGCCTAGGATCCCAACACATTGGTCGAAGTACAACAACAGGATCCTCCAACCAATGTGTCACAAATGACCATGCCACAGGTCCCAAAAGAGAAAAGGCCGAGGCAATATTTATCTCCTCCTGTCACTGAGGTATCTTCCGAGGAATTCCAGCTGCATACCAAGAGGCCTAAGACTGTTGCAACTCCTGGCCCAACCGGGGAGAAAGAAGCCCCGTCGACTACAATGACCAAAGTTGGTATTCCACCCTTCGGTTCGAGCCTCCATAAGGGAATAACCTCAACATTTCCGAAAAAATCTACAGATTCTCCATTGACGACCTAGTCGGGCAAGGTGGGACCGAAGCTGAGTATCTTCGAGAAGTATGAGTTGATCAAGAAAAAGAACCAAACCCTAACCAGCATTACTTGTGCCCAATTTTGGAAGCAGACGTCGACTGCACAACACAGCTTGTTATCGGCATTCGACACCGAGAAGGGCAAAATGCATATGGCATTCCTCCAAGCATAGGTACCAGATCCCAAGGTGATAACTGACTATAAAAGGGCCACCTTTGAATTCCAGACGAAGGATGTGAATCTGGTCGATCAAATGGATCTGCACAAGCAGACAGGGGAAATGGTTTTCTATACGTTGGCACATGCTTCCACTTATGCATCCAAATTGGAGGTGTCCCTGAAAAATGTTCAAACAAAACTCAAGTTGGAGAAGATCTCTCCCTTTTCAAAGGAAAATAGGATCAACACTTTGGAGGAGATGGTCCTCAAGATCGTCTATGATCCTTCAAACGTGAAAGAAACTGAGGAAATGATAAAGAAGAAGAATGCTGACATAGCCTCCTTGAGGAAACAGTTGAAGCTCCCGCCCACAGAGGATTCGCAGGCGAAGGAGATAGCAGAGAAAGAACGAGAGAAGGATGAAATGCTCAAGCTGATCATGGAGCAGAATGCATAGCTTAAAGAAATGGAAGCTGAGATGGAGAAACTATTAAAAGAGAAAGAGAAACTGAAGCCAATGGAATTCATTCCATTGAGTGCTATTCTAATTTCAGGAGTGACCATAGCATCAGTGACAGAAGTCCCATCCGCAACTCCATTGACATCCCAAGAGAAGACAGCCAACCTGGCTAAGTCCATGGAAAAAATGAACCTGCTGGAAACAGAGAGATCAGCAAACCAAAAAATGAGATTGAGAAACTGTAGGAACTCAAATATTCCTTCCAGACTAGCCTCTCCAAGGAAAAGCAGGTGATAGAGAAGCTCAAGCAGGAACTACAGCAACTTCGGAAGCAAACAGTGGCAGGAAAGACTTTAGCCGAAGTTAAAGAGAGCGTATGGACATACATCACTAAGTCCATGAACGAGATATGGCCCATGATCCAGATAATGTTTGAGCAGAATGAGTTGGTGCTGAGAAGAAAACAGGCCATCGAGAAGATCAGAGTAG
>SNQJ01S0070914.1:6917-36560 GCA_010110895.2 Picea sitchensis
TACATTAATAATATTAAATCTAAGACTAAAGTATTAAATTACATAATAAAAGATTTCATAATATTGTAAACTGTGGGCTATCTAGCTAGTTGTTTCACTAAAATATCAGGTCATAAAAACTCACCCTCTAAAACTGGACATAACACATCTACGCACATAATAATTCTAAAATGACCAATTTGACATAAATTATGAAAAGTGTTTTCTCGTGGATATTTGTGAATATGATATCTAGACTATTTGTGAATACCATATCTGGACTAGGAATTTGCCATTTTAAAATAAGAAGACAATTATAGTAATGATAATAGGATGTCCTATTTAATAATTCATGCCAAAAAATTCTTATATATATATATATATATATATAATTGAAAAAAATATTCACAATCTGGCCTAACGGTAACATTCCCAAAACACACATTTGCATTCCCTTGCAAACTTTCAATTCTGTCATAATCTTAAAAAACCAGAAATTCTTCATGCTACTTTTAACTTATGAAACAAATAAAATCTAAAACTTATATTCAATTTAGCACTCTAATTAACAACCAGACAAGAAATGGAACAATATCCACCAGATCAATTGCAATATGATTCCTAACTTTGTTGTTCGAACGAAGGATGCGATGACTCTTAGGACTGGTGGGCCTATAAATTTCACTTCATCTAGATGAGATCCTACAACAGACAATGTGGTTCAGAGAGAAATATTTTCTCTCTTTTAGAGATCTGGTCGTTTAATTTCCCGCCAATATTTCTAGATGGCTGTTCTGGGATTGGGATTAGGGCGGACACTTCCGAGACATACACAGATACCACCAGGGCCTCCACCTCGTCCTCGTCCTCGTCCTCCTCCTCTATGCAACTTCACAGTCACAAAAAGGCAATCCCTCCTCTCTACCCCCAACCGATTCCTATCTTGATCGGCTTTATCCCACTAGTTCTGTGTATCCCAGAGTGTTTCACGCGTTAGCTGGGGCCCCGCCATAGTGGAGTGAGTGCACCTGAAGAGGGAATTTGAATTTTAAGGGATTATCAAAGCTGCAGGGACATGGACTATAGAATGCAATCACTGTTGAATTTTTTTTTGAGAGATTATAAGATTTCTTTTTAGGGAGCGCTGTAGAAATTAAGCAAACGGGGAACTGCCTTACTCTCGGCCAACACCTTAATCTTACAGACATCGAGAATCAATTGGGATGAATGTTTCATGGAAATATGCTTTTGTTTTATCCATCACACCGCCATTAAAATGAGAAAAATCTTAATAGATGACCATGTCGCAATATTATCAACAATTACTACAAGTTCTGCAGTTTTCCTTGAGTTCAATTCTGTTCCATGGCCATGGCAGGACAATTTCACTGGGCACATGTAACAGAAAGAGGGCTTAAGTTCAACTCTGCTCCATGGCTATGACATGACAATTATGCTGGGCACATGTAACAAAAAGCGGGCTTAAGTTGTAATTATTAAGACTGAAACAAATTTGGGTGTGGGTTATAATTCCTCCATGAATCGTGAGGGGGAAGATGAGGATGCAAAATTATTATAGAGGCTATGTGCAAGATTCTGATGCAAACTTATATTCAATTTGGTTCTACAGTCCATTAACACATACAACAATTTAGCACGACTATACCATTCTGAGAAATTATCCCCAAGGTTGTAAAAATTATCTGCAGAATCGAGTGTTAGTGAGTTCACATGCGCCAGTCCGAAGGATATCAAGCGTAGTGAGTGAAATAATGGTACATTCAGTGAGGCGTGGCGTGCACAAAAAATTTCAATTAATAATGCAGAGAACAATGTTTTCTCTCCTGTACAATTAAATCCAATCAAACATTCCGTTATCCACACTACAGAAAACCAATCTCAGACGTCAAACTGGAAACTCTTTGGCAAGAAGAACGTAAAACCACTCTTATTTACTTGAAAAATCACATTTATAATACGAAAATCTCCCAGGCATAATTCAATCTCATAGTTATGGACATCAAAAGACTTGCATAATCCCTTCAATCTAACGTATCAACAAAATAAAACTTGCATTCAGAAAATATTGAGTTCGAAAATAAACTATATCTATGAATAAGAGCTTACCCATGAGAAAAGAATGATCTTGCTCTGAAATTACTAGGCTATCAAACTCACTGTGCATAATTCAAACTCGCGGTGCACAAGCTCTCAAACTCGCGGTGCACAAAATACGGATTTCAGCGTTCTCAAGACATTTGTGGGCAATTGGTAGTAGGTTAAGGTAATGAATTTAGCATTTAAGTTGTTCCAGATCAGAATCCATGAATGAGAGAGTCCCATGCTCAGTGACGGTGAGTGACAGGTCACATTGAGGTGAGTAGACACGTCTTAAATGCTGAAATGATGAGTTGCTGAGTTATGAATGCGCCGTGAAATAAAATGCGGGATACGGAGGATCGGAGTTTTATCATGCATGATCCAGGCATGGGATGGGCATGCTGATACTTCAATTAATACACCATGCAGCAGCTTCCCAATGATTGGGCTGCTGCATGGTGGATAGCCTTCACCAAGCCAACCATGCCATCTCAATCCCAAAAGGGATTAATAGGATAAATGGGAGATTATCCCACCATCCCATACCATAATCAATGCAAATTCCATCAAATTCAATGCATGCCTTCAAGGTGTCACACCCATGCATGAAAAAATATGTCAAAATAGTGGCCCCCCCTCCATCAGTCATAATCCACCATCCATTTCATATCCTCATAAAGCCAATTTATTGTTCACGCATGAGCGAGGTGGGATTTCTCAATTGCAGTACAATTTAGTTAAGATTTTATCTTCTCTGTTCGTGTGGGAATCAACAGATGTGATGAATGGAGGATCCTCTCCAATTTTCAGACATCCAAGCCACCTAATCACCATCATGAGAATTCACAGCTTATCTATAACATGTGAGAATTATCCCTACTTGCGTAAGCACATATTTAAACTCTTGGGGAATCGAAGTTCCAACCTCCAAGTTAACTCTGCAAGTGTGGGTTTGGTCTCAGTTTGGATTGAGAAAGGTGAAAGTTCATTTCAGGCTCAGGTGTATACAGGAAGACATTGTATCCTCATCAGGAAATGGGTGGAAAAGACTAAAGACAGAGGATTGGAGCAGTCGTATCTGAATCAGTTCGTAAAGAAGGATGTATGCAACCAAATTGGGATTGTTCAGGTGATTGAAGCAAGGCCTCCAGATGCTCGACGAGCTAGTATTCCTCCCCATCTAAAAGTTGGTAGTAGGTGAAACATATTGGTGGAATTTGTAACTCTCGGGCATATGAATTTCTTGGTGCAATTGGGTTAGTGAGGCTCCCAATATATCTTCCTCGGTGCGTGTTGGTTTCTTGCACGAGAAAGAGTGGTCCTGTACTTAATCTCCCAAGATGGCACTGCACTTCTAAACATCCTTCTCTGAATAAAATTCCTCACATAAGAAGACAACAATAGGCCTCGAAGGACCCCCTAGACACCGTGGGGCATGAACTCCAACAACTTCAAATTGCACACCAAAATATGTCTTCCTGGGTCTCTTATATCATGTGCATTCTCATCTAGCATAGGACAACTATGCATCAACAACATGTTGAGATCGATGCTATAAGGACATAGGTAGAAATATTGCAGATGCAGGTGGAACCAACTCCACCGGACCTTGTAGATCCTCCTTCCAACAATGGATCCTCTCGAATAGTTGACCAACCTCCTCTTGATTTGAATATTCTCGCACAAGACAAAAAAATGGTAGAAATAGATCCTACGATCAATCCCATGTTGGGTATTTAATGTTTTTTAAATGTATATGCATTCTAGGTATCTTCTATACCTGCAAATTTTGTAATATAATGAAAGTTAGTGAAGCACAAAACAAAAACTGGTTAGCTAGTCCAAGAGTAGAATTGCTTGTGATATTGGGCATGCCTATGGGATTTTTGGACTTTGGACTTGTTGACATGTCAGGATGGCCCGTTCAAGAAGGTAAGGGAAAACTCCCAATGGAAGGTCCCAATTAGGCCCACTCTCGTTTGGGGTAGACTTTTTGACCATATTATTGGTCTGGTTACCAATATAAATACATTATTATCTAAATATGAATATGATAACCAAAGGTTCTCATATGAATTAAAACTCTAAAGAACTAATTCTAAACTAAAATGATTATCTATTGTCCTAAGATGCACTTCTATTCTATTCTATTCTATCTTTATTAGGAGCAAACTAAAAAGGATAAGTGCAATTAAGTATTTTTATTGCTTGCATAGAAATAATTCACAAGGAAAGAATATGAATCTTTAACAATATAACGAGTTAGAAACAAACAATTGATTCACCAACTAATCACATTGTCGCTGCACTTATTTTTTGAAAATCATGGTAACAATAAACATATGGAAAATTAGTCTAGAAGCAATTCATATGACTAACATTCATACATCACAGAAATAAACATGCACAAATAGAAGAGTCTCATTCATACACATCCACACCAAGATCTTCAAAAATGTCTCTGGTTCAAATTAAACATACAATAATAGTATTGTTCAGCCAGAATTCGAAAACCAAAATCCCTCTTTCCTAGACAGTCCTGTCCTTTTATAATTTTTTGAGGGACTTTTTACTATCTTATGGCTCAATCATGAGCATAGGGTAGTTTTCAAAAATGACTCTTCATATTCCTATTCAAAATAAGATTACAAAACAAAGGGAATGAGACATCTAGAGGAGTTACAAAATTGTGTCATTACGAGCTTTTTTGGCTCTGCATCTGATCTTGATATTCCTCCTAGAGGGAATAATCTTTCATTATATCCTCGAATTTGCCTGATTTCATTTTTTCCATGTTTAATTATCCATCGCACACTTTGGTGGAAATTTCTTGTTTTAACTCATGAGCTGTACATTTTATAAAATCTTGAGTCATGCTAATGAGCCTGACAAGTTTCAACATGTGTTCTTCTAGATATTCCTTTTCCACTTGAGTTAAATTTTTAATATTTACTTTGCTAAATTCCCTATGTTTTTCCACTTCAACTATTCTTTTTTTGGTAGGTTTTGCCTCATCTAAGGGGGGCATAACTTGCATTCTAAATTCCTTCATGAGACCATATGAAATACTCCACGACTTCTTGTAGATGTTAGTTGTTGTTTCTTGAATGACTTGAATGTATTTCAACAAAGGTTTCCAAGTACCGAAGAAAACCTAATGCCTGAGTTTTTCTTTCTTAGCATACAATGGTAGTGAAGTCGGGGGTGCTTTGTACATTTATTTCCAATTGACGATTTTATCAAAGACATCATTTTTCTCTTGGTATTTTCCTTGAATTTTAGTCATCCTGTCTTGTATCCTTAGTCGATCATGTCGATCAATCGACATATCACTGAGCATACATAGGAATTCATTTTGCTCGAATTTCAGTTCCTTGTTCAGCTCCAATGCTTTGGCTTTGACATTTTCTATAGAGAGAATTGATGCATTACTCACTTCCAGTGCCTTTTCAAGTTTCCACTTCTCTTGTTCCAACCCCAGGATCTAGTGTTTCTATTTCTCCATGAATCCTTTAGATTGAGTCAATTATGTTTGCAACTTGGAAACTTCTCCAATGCGTTCCTTTTTAATCTGTTCTATCTCATCGTAGAGTTTCATCTTTACAGATTCTAATTCTTTAACAAGGGTGTCCCATTGAGCTCGTGTCCTTGAAAATTCTACATTCATCTCATCTTTCTGTACTTTTAATGCTTTCTTCATATTTTATGTGTTGAGGGTTTCGACCACCCTTGTGGATCTTTTGAATTCTAAAGTGAGGTCATCCTTCATAGCTTTCAATTTTGCCTCCAACTTTGTGATTCTGGCTCGGGCTGTACCTAAAGCATGGCTGACCTCAAGAACAAATGAGGCATTTAACCCTACAAATTCATGGAGGGTAGAAGCTTCTTGCACAACATTTTCTTCTGGGTCAGGCCCAACTTTCCATTCCACAACTCTCCCTGTAGATTATATGGGCTTGGTAGATTCACCTCTCTTCCTTTTGTTTGACCTCTTCTCAATGCTCTTTGTTCTATCATCATAGTAGTAGTCTCCAATGGCCACTATAATTCCTTCAAAACTCAGAATTTGTGAAGAGAAGGAAGAATCACCTGCAATGGCATTGAGGGGAGTGTACTCCCGGGGTGAAATGTTCACCATGCCTAGATTTGGAGTAGATGGGATGCCTGGGGTTTTCTCAATTCATGTGACCTTTGTTGTTCCAATTGCTCCTCTACTTTTCTTTTAGCCTCAGACTCATCATCCAATCATTTAGTTTCTTTTTCTTCATCCAATCTCTTAGCATCTTCTTCAATTTTCTTCTGTTGTAGGGCATATTGCTCAACTTTAGGATCATTTTCCCTTTTAATTATTTCTTCCTCAACCTTCTTTCTTTCGTACTCTTCCTCAGCTTGCAATTGCTTTTTCTTTAACTCTTCTGCCTTATTGATCTTTTCTTGTTCTTTGATGTTCAATTTATTCTTCTCTTCTTGGAGAAGTCTCTGAAACTTCTCAATTGTAACCCTCTTCATTTCTTCTTGCTCAGATTCTGGTTCTTGTTTAGCAACATCTTAGGTAACTTTTTTAAGACCTCTTCATATAAAAGGATTCCTTTAAACCTATCTTCCTCAAAATCAACCACATGTATGTTAATATTGGTGAGACCTATAGATCTGACGTGGCTAACTACAATTTCATGTGGATCATGACCTTTTGAATCTCCTAGGCATATGCATGCATATTGTAGGGATTCTGATTCTTTTCTAGCACGAGGACCATTGGATCAGGTGTAATTTCCTATGTGGATGGGAAATAAAGGCCATAGTTTTTTACTATTGCTCAAAATTAGAGAAGTAACCCCCATTCCCATGGTTTGGTAACAATTTATCTCATTAGAAGACAGTCCGAGACAAATTAAGGTAAAATACGTGGGGACCTAGTGGTGCCATACACCTTGATGTAAGATTAGTATTTTCCCATATACCAATCTGCTACCCCTTTCATTTCGTTCCTAGCTTCATTAGAGATTTTGTGCCTTAGGAAACCATAAGTTATGGTATAAAGAGGGGTGAGGAAGTAGTTACAGATATCATAAAAATATCGTTTGTAATTTACATTCCATATTCAGAGAAATACACGTGCATAGGGGGTTGGTCCCGGTCTCAGTTCCACTGAGGTCAAGAAATTGCACAAAGGAACAAATGACATCAATCATGTAGGCTGGCATATAAAAGTAGGGCTTTCTCATACCTAGAATATTTTTCATGTGGAGACATATGTTGAAATCCAATATATCTACCGGATTGAACACTTGTCCCATTTTAACGATGGTATGGGCCAAGGGTATCCAATCCGTCTGAAAGTGCATGATTTTCTCTTCACCATACAAGAGGTTCAACATAGTGACCAACATTTTATATGGTGCTTTGAATTGATGTGTGGGGACCAACTTATATCCATGCTTGAGAGTCTTGTCTTCATCTACCCACCAATTTTTCATTAATTTAGCTGGACCTTTGTTGCTTTGAGTGAAACCTTTTAAGAATGGCTCATTGAGAGCACATGTAGGTGTGTGTAGGTGGTACCTCGCACTAATATCCTCAAGCCTCAAAGATACTACTCACTTTCCATTCTTGTTTATGATGGTTGTTGTGTTCAAATCAAACTGCTTAAAACACCATTGGGCTGCTTCATTGTATGGAAACAAGGTCAACTGAGGAGCCACTAGGTGAATGCCACTTTTTTGTATATTCTGGTATACTTGCAGGTTATCATCCTCCAGAGAAAAATGTCCAGTCTTGAAAATCCTATAAATCTTTTCGTATCTGAGGCTTTGGTATTCTCCAGTGTGATGGGTGGTATGCGTTACCAGAACCTCTGCTTGGCGAGAAGAAGTTTCAATCGTAGAGGTTGATTGAAAGAAGACAGAGCCCCTGGATCTCCTAGTATTATGACTTGCCATGGTGAAATGTTGTCTGTGTCTTATATTAACCGATTTAAAACATGAATTAATCAAGAGAAAATAATGGGACAATTGTAAAAGGACAAGAAAAATTAGGAAAGGTATAACACCTATGATTCAACCGAAAACATGGTTACAAAGTGTTACAAAGCTAATCAAAACGAGGCAAAGTGCTTAAAAATATTATAGAGGAAGGTAGAGTGCAAAGTGAGGGTTTAGAGTCATTTCATACGCATTAAATCACCCTTAACTGTGCAATAAATCACTAGTGTATGAGGACCGTTTCAAAATCTAAGCATGTTCTCACCATTAATGTGATTTGAGAGGATAGGTTGTCCAAATCTGTGTACCGAGATCATGGGGAGGGGAAAATTTGACAAATGGGCTATCATAGTCATTTCCATAAGATATGAAAGATTCATGTATCATTTGGTGCTCAGAAGGAAAAGGGATTGAAGAATATTCCACATTCTGCCTAGGTTTGTGTGCCAACACGATAAGAGCATAGACGTTATAATAAATGGGCACATTAGAGTCATACCGTTGGAGGAAAAAAATTCATATTGGTGTATACCCCGATGGCAAAGTATCGAAATAATATTCCCCTTTTAACATGGATTTGCATGACGATAGTGGAGGGTCGTAAAGAATTTAAGGTATGTCATCGTACTTTATAATTCTGAGTTCAACAAACTCCTAAAACAATAGAACTCTGATGGGAAAGGTATCTGTTATAACCCTATGCTTCATAGGATCATCTGGTGATTGAAATCTCTTCTTTTAGTTGTATTGTATTGTAAATAATATTTTATTCTGCAAATGATTTACAAAAGAAAAGAAAAAGAAAAGAAAAGAAAAGAAAGAAAGAAAGAATAAAAATATAAAAAATCAAAAGAGGGTATAAAAAAAAAAACCAGAGAAAAAGATAAAACCCCATGAAATAAAATTGTTTTGATTCATACTGTATAACCATGATCAAACCCTTTAAATTTATGTTGATAGATTAGTGAATAAATTTGTCCAAACAGTCTAATCTTGGCCAAATTAGATAGGATAGTGAATGAGTTTGGCCAAACAATCTAATCTTGGCAAAATATCTTAGGTTAGAGTAATTATTGACCCAACAGTTCAAGCTAGGTTAATGTGTTAGGTAATTAGATTAGTAGCTAGGTTAACATGCTTTATTTCAATAAAAGTTTGCAAAGGGTT
The DNA here is from genome assembly GCA_010110895.2 of Picea sitchensis. Taxonomy (NCBI): domain Eukaryota; kingdom Viridiplantae; phylum Streptophyta; class Pinopsida; order Pinales; family Pinaceae; genus Picea; species Picea sitchensis. The sequence continues at coordinate 16,145 of SNQJ01S0070914.1, forward strand.
GATTAAATGCCTTTTATTTGAGCTAATTTGATGTGTTTTTGACTCCTTGGAAAAAATAAAGAAAGGGGAGCTAGTGCTACCCACCATATGATTTTTATCCTAAGTTCCATGGGGATTTGACCTTTTGGCACTTTGTGGATAAAGGGCACACAATTATCAACGGTTGATAAAGGCGTGCTTAGATCAACGACCAATAGTGGATTTCAGACCCCCTCGACCTTTCTGCCTTTAACAGTGGGGGGGGGGGGTCTGGGAGAGTAGTTTTCCTAGCACGTCCCCCCTGCAATGTGTCAGCTCTAGATCTTACCAGAAAACCCCCTCTCATTTCCGCTTACCACCTACCCCCCCTTTCGGGGAAACTGCCTAACCGCTCAACCAATACCGCCCTCCTCACTCCACCACCATACCCCACTACCCTGTCACACGTCACACTCATATCTACCCGTTGGCCATTTAATACCCTCCATGTCACACCCATCTACCCGTTGGCCAATCAATGCCATCCCCCGTGACCGTTACTCATCCAACACGCCACCCGCGCGATAACAGACACCCCCCTACATCGTTTAACTCCGTTTCTTCACCATTACCACACTATTCACTGATCGAGATACACAATCAACACAGTCGTTTCCTGTTTTCAAGCTAAACGCCACCAAGCACATCGTTGACAAGTGCCACTAAGCTAGGTATTCATAGACAATACCTTTTTTCCTCTTCAGATCTCTGATTAATTATGGTGCCCGAATCCAAATCTATTGAAACAGAAGAAAACCCATTTCTTTCTCCTCCCATCGACTTGGATTGCGTCCCCCTAGCCGATAAATATTACCGAGTTGCAAAGCCGAAGTGTGAATTCAATTTCTTTGAATTACAGTACTGGCTTAAAGATATTTTCTTAGGCCAGTGTGATGAGATCGAACTCTAGGAGTCTAATCTGCCATTGTACATGTTTCCCCAGACCTATCACTTCCCTGAGTTCGCCCTAAAGTGTCAAGCCCATTACCTTCTTGGCCAAAGGGCCATCGTGTCTTCATTTGGTGAAACTCTGTTCACCATCACCCCTGAAACAATAAACTAGATGCTGCAAATCCCCAGAACTGATTCTGCCAGCCCTTTCTCAATTGAAATTTTGACTGAAATCTATCAAAAACTTTCCTTCCCTCAAAGAGCCCAGATATTCGAAATTTTCTTACCAGAAGATGCGTAGTTGCCTAAAAAGAACCCTCCCTATCCTTCTTCCATCTTCTCAGTCAGAGCCAACAAAATCATTTCCACCCTTTGTTGCCCGTTAGGATATTATCATGATGAATGGGTAGATGAACCCATCCTAGGTTTTCTGTCCATTTTTTTCACAGAAGAAAAAGCTACAACTCAATTTGATTACAGTCAATTTCTGGCTGACATTATACATGAAAAAATTTTCAATTTCTCCACAGAGGGAATGTTCAGGTACTCTTCGATGTTCGTGTACCTGTTCCTTTTCTTCCAAGCAGACAGGTTCTCTTGTGCTTTTCAAAAATTGGATCGAAACAGGAACCCTCAATCGATGACTTCTTGGACGCCACTAGTGAGGAAGAACTCATTCGAGTTCAACTTCAAACACTTCATCGATCAGTTTTACCATTTAGTGGTGTGCATGCTCAGCAGCAGAATATAACCAAGGATAAATGAGGAGGTCCAGAGAATTCTTCACCTATCAGACTTAGCCAAAACAGGGGACTGGTACCTTTACCAGAACCATACCAAGATCATAGTCTATGGGTGTGAATTACCACCATACAAACTGCTAAAGTACCTTCCTGTCATAATATTTTCCCTGGAATACATCAGGAAGATGATATAATCTGATGACATTCACTTTTTGTCATTCAAGAAGAAGCAACAACTCAGGATGAAGAGCCAAATTGGTTCTTTTATATGCAACATTAGAGTTGCAGGAGAAGAAGCCAACAATCTCTTAAAGAAATGAATTTCAGTTTGAGTTTCCCATGGAACTATGACCCCTTTGGAATTATATCAGAAACCAGGCTCAAACAAAATACTTCTCCTTATTCTCATGTACCAAAGCCTGAGGTATAAAAAATTATGAATCAGACAAATTGGCAGGAAAATACATTGCTGGAAACTGAAGAAGAATCCCCCATTGTCACTACCTCACATACCAACACTCCTCAGGGGCAGACAGAAAAAAGAGCCAGGAAAGAGGTTTCACCTTCAGTCACAGAGGTGTCAGCTGAAGACTTCCAAGTTTACATGAAGAGGACCAAGACTAGTCACAAACCAGATAGGCTTAGAGAAGGAGAAGCTCAGTCCACTATAGTTATGGAGGGACCACATTCATCAACGTTCTCAGGCAGCCAACACATAGTGTCCACATCCTCATCCAATAAGAAAACAAACACTACACTGTCAGTTGAATCCTCTTGAGAGCCAACATGATCAAGTATTTTTGACAAATACAAGATGATCAAGTAGAATAATGAGATTCTGAACATCATCACATATGCCCAATTTTGGAAGTAGACATCCACAACTCAACACAGATTACTGTCTGCATCTGACATAGAGAAGGGAAGGATGCACATGGCATTCTTACAAGCGCATGTGCCTCATCCCAAGACAACTTCTAATTACAAGAAAGAATCATTTGAGTTTGATGTGAAAGAGGTTCATCCATCAGATCAAATGGACATGCATAAGCAAACAAGGGAGATGATCTTCTCCACCTTGAAAAATACATCACCGACTGCTGCAAAACTGCAGGTGTCCTTAAATAATGTCCAATCTCAGTTGAAGCTGGAAAAGATATCCTCTTTGGCCAAAGATAACAAAATCAATTCCCTAGAAGAGATGGTACTGAAGATCAGTTATGACCCATCTAATGTCAAGGCAACTGAGGAACTACTGAAGAAGAAAAATGCTGACAGATCATCTCTGAGAAAACAATTGAAAATTCTAGCCATTGAAGATTCACAAGCAAAGGAAATGGATGAAAGTGAAGGCCACAAAGAGGAGATGATGAAATTAATAATGGAGCAGAATGCACAGATAAAGGAGATGGAATTTGAGCTAGGTAAGTTAGTTAAAGAGAAAGAACATAGTGTGCAGATGGCTGTTATCCCACTAGATGCAGTTCCTCTCACAAGAGTTAGTACAGTAGTAGCAACCACAACAACAGAGATTCCATCAACCATTCCAGTGAAAGTTCCATATGCTTCTGAGAAGTTGATGAAGTTAATGGATGACATGACCCTACAAGGGGAAGAAATCAAAAGATTGCAAGAAGAGGTAAAAAACCTTTAGAAGCTAAAATCCATGTTCCAGGATAGCTATAACACAGAGATGCATAAATCACAAAGACTCAATCAAGAAATACAAAAGATGCAAAAGGAGACTGTCATGGCTAAAAAATTATTTGAGGCTAAGGAAAACATCTGGATGGACATCATCAAGTCAATGGTAGAGATATGTCCATTCATACAGATTGTTTTTGAACAACATGATTTGGTACAAAAGGCCAGAGCAACAATTGAAAAGATAAGATAAGAATTAGGGGAGAAGCCTACAGAGGTCACTGAGCTTATCAGGTTCCTAAACTCCAAGACCAAGAAGGAGTTAGAGGCATTGAAAATTAAACACAATACATAAACCATCCTTGAAGTCAAGAAGGTATTGACCAAGAAAAGACTGGTGCTGCAGCTAGAGGAGAAAGCTCAGATAATGGACATTGGAGTGCAAAGATTTTTCAACAAGGTCGACACACTACACAAGAAGGGACTTCCTGGACTACTAGTGATTAATGACAAGATCATCACACTGTCAGACTACAAGCAGAAGATCATCACAGTGGAAAAGGATGGTTCTAAATTTGCAGGTATACAAGGAAGCATTACTGGCAATGATTTATTAGAAACATTACAGTTCATGAGATAAAGTATATTTTTATCACAAATCCTACCTTTTGCAAGTACACTAAGATGGACGAAATATACATAAAGTTACTCAAGGTTTCCATCCCTGGTCAAAAGAGATGGGAAGACCTATGTTCGTTACTTGAGTAAAAGTGATGTGGATTTTCGAGTCAGCAAGAAGGAGACAGTCAAGTCAAAGTGATGAATCATCAACTACTTCCCCTAGAATCAACACCAAGGATTCAAATAGATTAGAAACATTCCTATTATTTTGTAATTTGTAATCTAGTTAGTTAGATTTTTTCTCCACAATATCCTAGTCATTAATGACAGGATCAGATGTAACTATTATATAAATATTTCTCACTTCGAAGTATTGAGGGTTGATTTTTTCACCCAAAGAGCTATTTGTGTAATCTTTTCAAAATGATCGACCAATAATAAAAAGGCTATTCATATGATTCTTGCGTTTGAACGTTGGTGATGTTTATCTTTCTCTGTTAAATGTTTATCTTTCTTTGTGATCATTGTGTTTTCAGTTTCTAATCATTAAAAGGAAGTTTATGAAAAAAATTTGTCTTGTGCACTTTGTTTCTGGTCTTTTGGTGATTTACATGTTATTCATCTGATATTAAGTAAAGAAATTGTTTATTGCTTCTTTGCTTAGTGGACTTTCTCACTTCTTCTATCTTTTCACCCCATTTAATTCCAATATATCCAACGGTCTTACTATCTCGCCCTGTGAAAGAACCTCATAAAAGTTGTTTCTTATTCTAATATTTATATACAGACCCCATAGCCCAATGGAAGTTTAATGTAATTCTTTAGCCAATCTTTATAAACAAACAAACAAACTCATATCTTCTTAACTAGCCTAATATCTAAAATCTCAACAAATCTAAATCATATAGAGAGATCCCTCTCTGAAACTGGTAGGGATAGATCCCAGTTTCAATAGTGGTTTTGATAAGTTACCTCTGTTAATTTCTTCCACCTTAACAACCTCTAGGAATTACAAAGTGCTAACATAATGGTGACCATACTGGGGACTCGAACAAATTTTCCAAATTTTTGAATTGTCTCCCCTAGAAATTTTATTTCTGAACACTCAAACATCTAACTCTCAAGAGATAAATGTTCAGAGGTTGTTGAAATTTGTACATATTAAATTAGATTTCTTAAAGTTTAAAGTTCTGTCTCCAAAGCGAATTCACACAAGATTTCACCCTGATCCAGAACCTGTAACAATAGTAGATAATCCAAAAAAATTCATCAGAAAAAGAAACACATTAGAAGGTCAAGGGAGTAGCAGTCCTCTTCAAAGGGCCACTTCTCTTCTGAATAAGCTTGTCACAATCCAGGACATCAAGTTTGACCTACCTTTTGATCAGAGCCTCTTCAGAACCAAATCTGATATCTTTGTGAATGAAATAGTACTAGATCAAACCATCCTCCAACCAAGAACCCCTGAAAGACTCTCCTCTGGAACAAATTTTGATCAACGGATCCTTAAAGAGTTCGAGAAACTACAATATTTAACATCGAATCTTGACCAAGCTTTGTATAAATCCCATTTTCAACAGTCTGTTGAGCTTTCTGCCATTTCTATTGCTGCAATCTTTGTCAATCCTCAAGCATCTTAGTCTATACCTCCTAGCCATGTTTCCTCCACATCTTCTGTCACTTCTCCACCAATCATAAAAGTTGTCATCCAACCTCCTCCACCAATCATGGCAACGAGGTATGCTCCCCTGGTGTTAGCTTCTCCTTTACATAACATGCCACATGATTATCAAACCAGGATTCCTTAGTTTGATGGTACTGGAGCGCTTAATGCACAACACCACGTGGATAAAATGAATGATTTCTTCGATTTATAGGAGGTTGATGAGGCAGATGTTCAAATGAGACTCTTTGTACAAAGTTTAACTGGTGATGTTAAGAAATGGTTCAAATCATTACCTACTGCTAGCATTGTTGATATTGCTGCTTTTCATCAAACTTTTCTCAATAGATGGGAGGTAAAGAAAAACCCTCTCTAAATTTTATCTGAATATGAAAATATCAGAAGAAATCAAGGGGAAACTGTACATGACTATTGTACTTGTTTTAATAAGATCTATAATGCAATTTCTGCTGATATCAAACCTCCTCAAGGCCTAGCCTTGATCAAGTTCCCCAATGGCTTTGACCCTGATATGTCCTACCAATTGAGAGAAAGAAACTCTTCCACTATAGAAGATATGCAGAAAAGTGTTGTGAGTGTTGAAGAAAACCTATTAGCTAGGAGAGCTAGACAAACAACATAAAGGAGAGTCACAATCAAGGAAGAACCTTCCACCTCCACTGCAGATGCTAAAATAGATTCTTTGGTTAGAACAATGGAAAGAATGATGGAGAGATTGGAAATCACTGACAGGAATCCACCTAGAGAGAATCAACCTGCCCCTCAAATCCAAAATCCCAACTTCAGGGGAAATCCTCCCCAGATCAGGAAAAGAGAGTCGAGAGAACAATGGGAACAAAGAGGTCCTGATCAATAGATCAGACTTCCTTTTCAGGAAAACTATGCCAATGATGGGGAAGAAACTATAGAGGGACTAGATGACATTCACATAAATCTTATGGGGGTTAATTAAAATGATTCCATCTTTCTCACTCAGGAAGAATGGGAAATTTTTCTTCTTTCATAGACCGAAGTAGATGAGGATGAGTTATAACAACAAGCCTTCAAAAATTGAATAATGGAATCCCACAGACAATACAAATTAAGGAGTAAAAAGTCTAACGACAACCCAACTAAGAAATATTATGAAACTAAAAAGACCTCCGATATTGTTCCTAAAAAAATTCCTGAAAAGAAAAACTCAGAGGCCCCTACAAAAAGAACACATGAATCTTTACCAAGGACAACTCAAATTGAGGTTGCATCCACAAGTCAGCCTAGTACTACTGCACATAAAAACGTGGCTAATAAAACAATTTTTCAGAGTCAAAGCAGAACTTCTACCACATTCAGCCTGGAAAGTGAATTGGCCAAACTGAAAATACCTATTCCCATGACAGAACTGATGAACAAAAATGCCTACAGATCACAAGTGATCAAAGCATTGAAAATAGAACCAGGGGTAGGCAGGGACACTGTGAACATTGTTGATGATCAACCTAAGCTATTGCTTGGTCTTGAGGTTGAGGGACAAACTGACAATGGTTCTATTCCTCCTTTCTATACTAGTTTAAATATTCATGATAAGACATTACATAATTCCATGCTAGATTCTGGCGCTTCTCACAATCTTATTCCCAAGGCTGTGATGGAGAAATTGGGGCTTGATATCATGAGGCCTTACAAGGATTTATACTCCTTTGACTCAAGCAAAGTTAAATGCATAGGCTTGATCAAATATTTGTGTATTACCTTGGCACATATACCAGCCAAAAGCATGGTAATGGATATTGTTGTTGCAGATATTCCTCCAAAATATGGCATGCTATTATCTTGATCATGGGGTGCCAAGTTAAAGGGCACCTTACAGCTGGACATGTCTTATGCCACCATTCCCATATTTGGTCAATAGAGAAGATTGTACATATAGACTCTGATGAAATACATGGTCAACAGTCAAGAGAAACCACATAACTATCCTTTATACTTTGTTCATTCTGATCTAGAATCCTTCATTTAATATAATGATGGTGATATGGATAGTCAAATTGCACAATTGGAATATGATGTGTGTAACCTGGAGAAAAGTAAAGCAACCCCTGAGGAAAATAAGACAGTGACAATACAAACTGATAAACCAATAGAGCCTCTCTGGAGTTTATATTTTGATAGAGCTATCAGTAAGAAGGATCCAGAGTTGGGGTATGGGTACATAATCCAAAGGCAAGGTATTCAGAAAGTCCCTCTTATAAATTAAATTTCCAGTGCACAAATAACATAGTTGAGTATGAAGCATTGATGCTTGGCCTGAAATTGTTGAAAAATCTTGGTGCCAAAAGAATTTCTGTAAGAGGTGATTATGAACTTATCATTAAATGGATCAAAGGTGAGTATTCTGCCAAACACCCTAGACTCAAAGCTTATAGAAATGTTGTTTTGTATTTTTTACAATGTTTTACTGAATATGACTTGCAGGTGATTCCCATAGGCCAAAATATACTTGCTGATGGACTGGCTACTTCAACAGCCACTTGTAAAATACTGTTTCACCCAAATCGCCAATACACAGTGGAGGTGAAATGCAGACCTATTGTCCCAGACAATATCAGGTACTGGAAAGTGTTTGGTAATGATGAATAGATTGAATATTTCTTGCAGTCCAAAAATGAATTTGAGTGTGCAAACATCGATGCAGATAGTGATAATGATACTGTAAATAAACTAGATTCAGAAGAAATAAATGAAAAAAAGAAAATTCAGATTTTTTGCAATGAAAAGATAACATCCTCCCTAGAGGGTTAGTCCCATTGGAAGAACTGTTTGATTTCAATTATGTAGAAAAAAAAATAAAAAATTGAACCTACTGGTAAAGATGTTGAGGAATGTAACATAGGAACATATAAGGAACCTAAAATGATTAAATTATCCCAATATCTACCTCCTAAGCAAAAACATAAATATATTGAACTATTTAAAGAATTTGTAGATGTTTTTGCTTGGAGCTATGAAGATTTGAAATCTTATGACACTAGTATCATACAACATAAAATCCATATAAAAGAAGAGCGTAAACATTTCAAGCATAAAATTAGGAGAATCAACCCCAAGTTAATGCCCCTAATTGAAAAGGAAATCAAGAAAATGTACGATGCTAAAATCATTGTCCCTCTAAGGTTCTCAAAATGGGTTTCTAATATAGTTCCTACCAAGAAAAAGAGTGGAGAAATCAGGCTCTGCATTGATTTCAGAAACCTCAACAAAGTCTCCCTTAAAGACAACTATCCTCTGCCCAAAATGGATCATATATTACAAAAGGTAGTAAGATCTAGTAGAATATCATTATTAGATGGTTTTTTTGGCTATAACCAAGTCCTTGTCCACCCTGATGGCCAAGAGAAGAAAGCGTTCACTACACCTTGGGGCACTTTCATGTATGTGAAAATGCCCTTTGGTTTAATGAATGTTGGTGCCACATTTCAGAGGGCAATGGATATTTCTTTTGTGGATGAACTAGGGAGATTTATTGTCATATACTTGGATGATGTAACTATCTATTCAAAAACATATGAAGAGAATTTACTACACATTAGGAAAGTTTTTGGAAAGTGCAGAAATTTCAGAATCTCACTAAATCCCAAGAAAACCTTGTTTGGTTTAGAGGAGGGAAAACTGTTAGGGCACATTATTTCTAAAGATGGAATCAAGATAGACCCAAATAGGATTGAATCCATCCAGAAGATAGACCATTCAAGAAACATTAAGGAAATGCAGTCCTTCATAGGAAAAATAAAATTTTTGAGAAGATTTATCCCTAATTTGGCAGAACTCCTCAGAAACATAACAAACATGCTTAAAAAGATACAAAAATAAAGTGGAACACAAAAGCTAAGAAATCCTTTGATCAAGTAAAACATGCATTGACAAAATCCCCTGTACTAATCAGTCCTAATTACACTAAAGATTTCTACTTATTCTCTTTTTCTTCTGAACATACCATTGCAATAGTCCTTTTGCAGAAAAACAATGAAGGCCACGAACAACCTATAACATGTTTTAGCAAATCACTAAGAGATGCTGCATTGAACTACAACATCATGGAGAAACAAGCTTTTGCCTTGGTAAAAACAATTAAGGATTTCAGATTATACATGCTCCATTCACATATCATTTCTTATGTTCCTAATGCAGTGGTGAAAGGTATTCTGACTCAGGATAACCTAAATGGTAGAAGAGGGAAATGGATTGTTGTGATCCTTGAGTATGATATAGAAATCAAACCAACCAAACTGATCAAGGTTCAAGGTTTAGCCAAATTGATGGCTGAATCAAATTTTCATGCTTTAGACATAAATTTTCTAGCTTTAGTTGATGAACAAGGAGAGCAAGAGACTCCACATGTCAAAGAGGTATTCTCAAATTCTCCATGGTACGCAAACCTTCTCTTTGTCTTACATCATTTACAAGCTCCTCCTGGTTTGACAAAAACTAAATTTAGATTCTTAAAACTTAAAGCTTTGAAATATTGCATTCTGAATGGAAATATTTACTGGAAAGATGCTGGAGTCATTTTACTGAATTGTTTACTGAAAGATGAAGCTGACAAAGCATTGCAGGAGTTCCATGAAGGAGATTGTGGGGGACATTTAAATTGGAAAGCTACTGCTAACAAAATTCTTAGGGATGGTTTCTTCTGGCCCACCTTGTTTGCATATGTCCACAAAAAGGTAACCTCTTGTCACAAATGCCAGATATTTGAAGGCAAAAGGAAACTTTTGCCTTTACCCTTGAAGCCTATTTCGGTTGAAGCTCCATTTCAGCAATGGGGTTTGGATTTTATTGGAGAGATTCAACCCCCTTCATCAGGCCAGCATAAGTGGATCCATACAACTACTGACTAATTCACCAAGTGGATTGAATTTGTACCCTCCAAGAAAGCCACTGATGTTGTGATTATAAATTTCTTGGAAAATAACATTCTCTCTCGATTTGGATGCCCCAGGAAGATTATCACCGATAATGTAGCAACTTTTAGATTAAAAAAGATGATAGAATTTTGCAGTAAGTATCAGATCACTTTAGGGCACTCTACAACCTATTACCCTCAGGGCAATGGATTGGCAGAGTCTTCTAACAAGATTTTAGTCAATGCCATAAAAAATATGCTGCGGGAAAATAAGAAGTCATGGCACAAATAGTTGGTGCATGCACTTTGGGCAGACATGCTGACTACAAAAAGGTCAATTGGTATGTCTCCATATCAGTTGGTGTATGGAACAAATGTTATTTTTCCCACCTCTTTGGGTGTTCCTGTTATGAAGTTGTTACAAGAAGTACATGTAGAACCAAATGACATCCAAAGAAGGATCAATCAAATGATACAACTCCAACAGTCCATAGAGGAACTCTATAACCAAACTCAGGTGATTCAAGAGAGCATCAAGAAACTCTATGATAGAAGAACCAAGTATGATGATTTCAAATTGGGTGATATGGTATTGAAATGGGATTCAAGAAATGAAGATAAGGGAAAGCATGGAAAGTTCGACAATTTATGGAAAGGCCCCATTCATAATCCAGGCTTGCAGAGGAAACAATGCATTCCTAATCAAGCACATGGATGGAGAAAATCTACCAGGAGGACCTGTCAATGGCAGAATGCTCAAGCATTATGTTCCACCAGAATGAAGATATTTTGTCACTCATCTCATTGTACAAACCATTTTTACTTTTATGTCAAGTGTGGGTGATTTTTATCAGATGGTTGAAGCCCGAAGAGAAGGACCTAAGCCATTGATTAGGACCACCGGACTGTTGGCATATTCTATAGGAAGAGTGTGCTTTTCATTGATGGAAAGAACATGAGCGTCGCTATGCAGATATCAAAGCTCAGAAAGAAGCGTAAGCTTCGAAGGAGGAGCGAACAGTATGAAGAGATCACAACTTAGAAAGGAAAGCGTAGTACATAAGCGAATGAAGATAAAATCTCAGGAGGGTTAGCGAATGGATATCTAAGCTCAGGGTGAGAAGCTTCAGCAGTCGTTCGATCAAGAAATCGACCGTGTTGATCATCTCATATTATGAACGTCGGTCATATGAGTGACCGTGGGCTTGAGGATCATTGGAGGATCGTGACTGTCGGATCTACAATCCAGATCAATGGCACAGATAAATTGCAGGGAGAGAAAGAAGAATTAAAGAACTCGCTAGTGCTAATCCCGTAATTGGTCTAGATCGTCAGATCTCATAGACTCGGAGATTGACGAATGTGGTTGATCCAACAAGCGATTAGTTTAAGTCAGATTGAGTTGTGACCGTCAGATGTGTAATCGCTAGATCAATGACATGGATAGATTGCAAAGATTGAAAGGAGAATTAAATATCATGCTAGTTCCAATCTCGAAATTAGTCATGACCGTCTGATCTTATAGCTTCGAAGATCAACGATTGTGGTTGACTCACCAACAATGCACAACTTCAAATTGCGAAGTTTGGGTGTCAAGTTAAATCACTCACAAGTTGTGGTTCCACAATCATCGTCGACCGTTGATATGCTTCGAGTGTCCTCACGACCATTGGATCACATTTTAGTGGAAGGATAGTATAAGATAAAAGGGTTGAGAATTTGATTATCTGAATTCTCATCAGTCGTCAGATCATTCTAAGTCGAAGGACAGGATAAGCCAGAAGAGCCACATCGCAGAAAGATCGAGCCGTCAATCTAAGATCCTGATCAACGAACATGATTCACTTCGGATCTAAAGACGTGAGGAGGCTATGCTCTGGAAAGCTTGAGATTTGAAATTCCTGAAATGCGAATTTTCGTCAACCATTGGATCATTCTAAGTGGAAGAATAGCATAAGATAGAAGAGCTACATTGCAGACAGATCGAGCCATCGATCTAGGATCATGATCGACGAACAACATTCACTTCGTATATAAGTATGCAAGGAGGTTACGCTCTGAAAAGTTTGAGATTTGAAAAACCCAAAGCCCGGAAATCCGAAATGAATAAGGACCATCGGATATGGGGAACATACGATGACTATTAGATAAGGGAGATCTACATCACCAGACCATGTCAACAAGGACACATGGCAGACCACGTCACAAGACCACGTCAGGATGGACATGTGGCAGACCATGTCAGCAAAGACATATGGTAGATCACGTCAGAAGAGCACGTCAACAAGTACACATGTCATAATCAGATGATGACATGTGTCAAGAGGAAACTGGTTCATGCCATGTCAACATGTGAAGTTAATAAGTTACGTCACTCCGGAAGAATTACTTCGGGAGTTTCACCACTAGCAAATGACAAAAGCTCCAAAGTTCTGAATGCTGAAATCCTGAAGTGGACACGAGACATTCGATCTGAAAGATCACTTTGGGAGCATTCTCATCCATTGATATACTCTAGTGGAAGGATACCGTAAGTTGAAATCTCCGAAGTCTGGAGACCCAAAGGAGATCTTGACCGTCAATCTGATGTCGGGTGCACTCTCAACCATTGATCAAGATATAGTGGAAGGATAGCATAAGTATAATAGCCGAAGAACCAGAGTAAAAGGTGGCCGACTATCTTAACAGTTGATTAAGTCCTGACCATTAGATTAATCCTTATAAGAATCAAATCTGACGATTGATCCGTTTCCACGAAATAAACGTAAATCGTCTGATCTGTTCGGGAATTCAGATTCAAAAGTTTTGAAAGGTTTTAAACCCAAAAATTTTGAAGGGCGAAATGCCGAATTTACGTGAGTCGTCAATTTCAGGAGATTGAATCGTGACCGTTGAATTGATAAGCGCTCAAGCGCTCGTTAATATTAGGTGTATGGTTACCGCCAACGATCACGTGAAGGAAGGGGCTTAGAAGACAAAGAAGCCATAATTGACTGGCTGTAACTGACAGAGAAGACAAAGAATTTCGACTGCCAGAGAAGCTAAGGAATCTCAACATAACGCCCACTAATGATGAACACACTGAGGATAACCACCAGAGATGATGAAGATTTGCGATGATGATCAGGCAGAGGAATCGACATGAGAAAAAATATGCAGAACATAGAAGTGAGAGAGATTCTCTAGTCATCTATGCGGTGGGGAGGATAAGACATAGTGAACAACCTGTAGGGAAGAACAATGACGTAGTGAAGAGAATGAAGAGGCATAGTGCATAGAATGTAGATGGCACACATAGCATAAAACGCAGGAGAACAAAAAGCGCAAAGTAGGCGTGCAGGAAGACACCGATGTAGGTAGAGTAGAGCATGGTAGCAGAACAATGATGAGACTGGGAGTTAAGGTGGTAGGGTGGTAGGGTGGTTCAAGGTAGAACTATTTTTCTCTGTTATACAAGTTGTTTCCTGTGTTACTGGAAATTGGTGCTTCCATCTAGTTGGTGCTGGAACACTTAGGGAGTTGGTGCTTCCTTCTAGTGGGTGCTAGAGAAACCAGAGAGTTGGTTCTCTCAACAAGTTGTTGCTTGTAAAACAGAGGTTGTAGCCTCAATAGGAGTTAGAGCTCATAAGAATGATAATGTACATAAAATAAAGATTACTTATCATATTAAGAAGAAGAGGTTTTTCCCTTTATGGGTTTCCTCAGGAAATATGTGTCTATGTATATTTCATGTGTGTGATTGATGTTGAATATTCTATTGCTTACTTCCCTTCATTATTGTGATCGTCATTGAGTGTTCCTTAAAGAGTTTAAAATGGGCATAATCGTTTAAGCATAGTAACAACTGATTCACCCCCCTTCTTAGTTGTCCAACAATTGGTATCAGATTCGGTTTCTTTTTTCTAAAGGTAGATCAATAAGATTAAACATGTCAAGCCATGAAGAAACTTCAACCAATAAGGCCCCTTTGTTCAATGGAACAAACTTTGCCTTCTGGAAAGTTAGGATGAGAACCTACATAATGGCTTTAGGTGCAGATGTCTAGGATGCGGTAGAGACTGGTTATGTAAAGCCAGTTGTACTAGCTAATAAGGATGACAAGCTAGAATTCAGCTTCAATGCTAAGGCTATGAATGTTATTCTGAGTGGGCTCGCAGAAGCAGAATTTGTAAAAGTTATGCACTTAGAATATGCCAAAGACATGTGGGACAAACTCATTAGCAGTTATGAAGGTAATGAGAAGGTAAAAGATGCCAAGATTCAAACCTACAAAGTACAGTTTGAACAACTATAGATGAAATAAGATGAAACTGTTGGGAAGTACTTTCTAAGAGTTGAAGAACTAGTAAATGTAATGAAAGCACTTGGTGAAAAAATTGAGGAAGCCTCTGCCAGACAGGTTCAACCCAAAGGTCTCTGTTATAGAAGAACTTAATGATCTAAAATCTTTGGCTTTTGATCAACTTCTAGGAACATTGAATGCATATGAAATGAGGATAGGTAAAGATAAATCCACCACTATAGAAGCATCTTTTAAAGCATATAAGAATGATGAATCTGAGCCTGATGAAATTGAAGCAAAATTTGTGAGAAGACTAAAGAAAGGATCAAGCAAGTATCAAGTCAAGTTGCCCTTCAAGTTTTTTAACTGTGGAAAGATAGGTCACTTTGCACTAAGTGTCCACACAAGAAACAAGATCATAATTCTGAAGGTGAAAAGAAGTACAAACCCAAGATATTTGGTAAAAATAAAAGTTTATGTGTAAACAATGATGACTCTTCAGAAGACACATATAATCAGTCTTCCTGTGAAGATAAGGTTAATGAATTTATGCTTATGGCCAAAGAGAATTATGATAATAAAGACACATGAAGTGATGTTAATGATGAAGAAGTTGTGGTTGATATGGAAGGTGAAATAATCAGTGCTTTAGAAGAGATTGACAGAATCACTCTTAAGAAGAGAAAACAAAAACAATTGTTGATGCAGTTTGAAAAGAATGGTAAAAAATCTGATGAAGACTTTTCCTGCTAAAAGTGGAGTTAGAAGAGGCAAAGAAAATAGAGGACATTCTGAAACAACAATTATCAGAAAAGAAAGCAAGATGTGAAGACTTGGAAGAAGAGGCAGTAAAAAACAGAAAAGAGATGGAGAAGTTTAAAGCATTGTATCTCCAAAATCTTCCAAGCATTAAAGCCTTAGCAGAACTAAATGACATTCTGAGCAAACAAAGATCTCCTTTGTTGAAGACTGGTTTAGGTTATGTAAGTGGTTCAAGCAACAAATAGACAGAAAGCAAAGAGATAGTAAAGATGATCAAGTTCCAAGTTAGCAGACAATCAGACCATGCGAGTACTTTGTCACCAAAATATAATAAAGATAAGATGATCCCTTATAAAAAACTAATATATCAGAAGATGGAGCAACAAATACCAAGAAGAAGGCCATCCTTCAGGTACCAAAATTTCTTCCATGGTTATTGTTTTTACTGCACTAATTTTGTTCATAAGATTGCAAATTGTCAAATTAAGTTTAGAGACATGCAACTGAGGAGATCAAGAAATAAACAATCTTTGCAACATAGAACTAAACAACCAATGAGTAGATAAAGTTGCACCAATCACTTTGATCTATTGAATAATGAGCTCAAATTCTATAACTGTCATAACTTCGGCCACAAAGCTGCAAACTTCCATCTGAAGAATTACAAAACAAATACAAAGATAAAACCCTTAGCTAAAAATGCCAACACATGGAAAAAGAAAGATAGTGAAAATTATGGTCTAGTACTTTCATCTCAAAAACAAAAAGACCCCTGGTATATAGACAATGGATGTTCCAAGCACATGATTGGAGGCAAGGATAAGTTTTTGTCTATAAGTAAAGGAAAAACAAGAAATGTGACCTTTGGAAATGATGAACCAAGTAAAATCAAGGGTAAAGGGACGATGAGTTCAAGTAATGGAAAAGGAAAAGCCTAGGATGTCCTGCTTGTAGATGGGCTGAAGAATAATTTTCTCAGTGTAAGTCAAATGTGTGACAAAGGATGTGAAGTGGTGTTCACTTCGAAATATTGTAAGATAAAGTCTGTAAACTCAAGACAAGTGGTGGCTAAAGGCATAAGGGCAAATAATAATGTATATGTGCTGAAAGAAGATAGAAAAGAGTGTCATCTAAGAAAACATGATGAGAGCTGCTTATGGCATAGGAGACTTGGACATCCAAACTTTGACCACTTAATCAAGATAAAAAATCTTGAGGCAGTAAAAGATCTTCCAAGAATATCAAAGCCACAAGATTCTATGTGTAAACCCTGTCAAGTAGGAAAGCTAACCAGGACACAATTTAAATCCAAGAACTCTACTTCAACAGAGAAACCACTCCAATTAGTTCATATGGATTTATGTGGACCATCAAGATAGGAAGGTACAGGGAAGGAAAACTACTTCATGCTGATCATTGATGATTACTCTAGACTCACTTGGGTTGCTTTTCTCAAAGAAAAAGCTGAATCATTTGAGAAATTTAAAATATTTAAGGCTTTAACCGATAATCAAATAGGCAAAAAATTAAAGGTTGTAAGATCAGATAGAGGAGGATAATTTATGTCAAGTGATTTTAAGGAATTCTGTGATATACATGGGATCAAAAGAGAATACACAATCCCAGTAACTCCACAACAAAATGGAGTAGTTGAGAGGCAAAAAAGAACAATTCAGCAAATGGCCAGGTCAATGCTGAATGAGAAGAACATTGGTCAAACCTACTGGGTAGAAGCAATACACACATCAATCCATATTCTTAATAAATTTCACCTCAGACCACACAGTGACAAGACACCTTATGAACTGTGGCATGGAAGACCTACCTCAATAAAACACTTCAAAGTCTTTGGGAGTAAGTGCTACATAAAGAATAATAATGAAAACCTTGGCAAGTATGATGACAGAGCTGATGAAGGCATCTTCTTAGGGTATGCTACGAACAGAAAATGATACAGATGTTATAATAAGAGGCTACATAAATTGGTTGATTGTATTGACATAAAAGTTGATGAAGGAGTCCCAGTAAGAGAGGTGAGCAATATTGAATCAACAACAGAGGATATAGTTGAAGTTGAAGATGAACAAGTCCAAGAATCAAAAAAAGAAGACTCTGAGTCAGATGAAGATGGAAATACTCAGGCAAACTCAAATCAATAGACAACATCAAATCCTTCCTTCATAATTACTCAAAAGAATCATCCTGCAAGTCAGATAATTGTTGAGAAAGACAAAGGTGTACAAACCAGGAGAAGGACAGTCAAAGACACCAAGAAATCACATATAGCCTTCATATCCATGGTGGAACCCAAAAGCTTCAATGAAGCCAGTGAATATGAAAATTGGTTAAAATAAATGAATAAGGAACTGGATCAGATTGAGAAGAACAATACTTGGGAGCTTGTTCCTAGACCTGCAGATAAGAATGTAATTGGATCAAAATGGGTGTTTAAGAATAAAATGAATGAACAAGGACAAATTGTTAAGAATAAATCCAGATTGGTCTGTAAGGGGTATGCATAAGTTGAAGGACAGGATTTTGATGAAACTTTTGCACCAGTGGAAAGATTGGAAGCCATCAGAATGGTTCTGACCTATGCATGTCATAAGAACTTTAAAGTATATCAGATGGATGTTAAGTCAACTTTTCTTAATGGAGACTTAGAGGAAGAAGTATACATGGAGCAACCTGAAGGATTTTCACTGACAAATAATCCTAAATATGCTTGTAAGATGAAAAAGGCATTACGTGGACTGAAACAAGCACCACGAGCCTGGTATCATAGACTGGACAAATTTCTATAGGAAAAAGGGTTCAAGAAAGGTAATGTTGATAGTAATCTATATATAAAGTCTGAAGGTGATGATTTATTAGTTGTTGTGGTTTATGTAGATGTCATTATCTTTGGATGCACTAATGACCTTTCAGTTTAGTGGTTTGCTAATTCAATGCAGACTGAGTTTGAGATGTCCAAGATAGGAGAACTGTCATATTTCCTTGGTTTACGAATCAATCAGAGTTCTGCAGGGATATTTATCTCTCAAGAACATTATTTGAAAGAGATGTTAAAGAGGTTTCATACGCAATATTCCTCTCCTGTTAGTACACTGATGGTGGTTGGTTGCAAGATCAATAAATATTATATTTCACCTGATGTTGATCAAAGAACGCATCGATCAATGATAGTGTAACATCCATGATCATCAATCCACTTGTCGGGCAACACTTCTACGCAGAACATTCTCATACTTATATATATAACATGCATTATTTATAAAGAATAAGCATTAAATCAAATTAATACATTTGACATGGATTTACTGCTGTCATACATACTTAAACATAATTAACAACAATTCAAAATTGCAACGGAATACATGATAATATTACAAGTATCACATAACATGCATTTTAATTAAGTACATAATTAAACACATAATGATACTTATCTTCGAAAATGTAGTAGCTCCACCAACCACGTACAGACCTTCCACGAACATCCCAGCCTTAGACCACGTTGCTCATCATGCTCAGCAGTGGGTCACCCTCGAGTTGGGACCAAGCTCCACCCAGAGCAAGGGAATCCTAGACTAGGCTGAGGTTACAGGAAAACTACACAGAGCAACCAGAAGGATTCTCTCCAAGAACCTTCTTACGCCCACTACTCACGGACTCTCATTCCCCACATGCTTGTTCCACCCAGGAGTATACACCTTCACAAGAACAGTCCAACGGTTCTTCACCTCCCTCTCTGGGTCTCGACAATAGGCCGGATTAGGAATTCTCAGAGCTTCGTAGCTGGTGTTGGACTCTCTCTGGGAGAAAACCACTTCCCAACAGACTCTCTCACCTAGAGAGAGCTGCTCACAGGCCTGACAACCTACCTCTTCTACCACAGGCCTGAAAACCTGGTTCTTTAAATAGTTTTCAACCCAATTCTCGTAAGGTGAGGATAAAAACAACAACAACTGGTCAATTCCACTCAGGAAACATAGAAGGAAGCAACCCAAAGATAGTTTAGGTACAGACTTGACTCTGCAAGAGCGAATAGACTGGGCTCACAGGATACACAGGTGACACAACTCAATCCATGGGTTTGTGACACGGCTCAATCAACGCAGAGGTCAAACACAGACTCAAGCGGTTCAGATGGTAGAAAATGACAACAGGCCACTAAGACATAACATGGTTCAGGTAACACTGGTTTCATAGCTACATGACAAGGAATCAACGCAGAGATCAGAGGCATAACAACACGGTTAAGAGAAACAAATGAAAGAATTGAGGACCAACCCCCAACTCAACTGACACTTCAACTTTTAACTACATGTTCCTAGGTTGACACTTGTATTCCTGGAGCTGCATGCGTTCCCTTTTGCACACATTGGAGCTACATGCATTGCCTCTCCCATGACTTAGGATAAAACAATGTTTTTTCACACAACTTTAGAATAATAATAAAATATTATTCTCAAGGACTTAAGCCCCTAAGATTAGCCCCTCTTTCCAACTTTTCAGCCCCCTTTCCCTTACCCACCTTGTGGAAGCTTAGTCCCCCATCACTCTTTCTTCGTGGTCGGTCGACACACAACGATGTATGTTGATTAAGGTTGGTTGTCATTGATGTCAACCCTTGAAGAAAACCCCACAGCACAAAGGTTTGGGTAATGGAACCAAGATTGTTTGATATGAATATGACTCATTATTGTCTTGTCATGGTTTATAAGAAGTAAATATGGATGAACTCCAAAGTGGTCCCCTTATGGTGAAATCCCTCACGGGAAGATTGATCTGGATTTATGTAGGAACACAATGAAATACAGAAATACACATAAACGCAGAGATGCAGCGGAAATAAGACTTTATTTCATTAATAACAAATGACTGAA